>JACEVL010000126.1:192500-202500 GCA_020284085.1 Aporrectodea caliginosa | reverse complement strand
CGGCTGGCCCAGGCATCAGAGGTGAACCCAACAGCGTCGCCTCTTCTAATGGCGTGTGTTTGAAGCCAGAGAATGAGGGATCGTCGAATTTATTATCGTAATTCTGGAAGATAACTTCGCATTTCGCGCGGTTGAGTTGGAGCCCAAGGTTAGCTGACTCCTGAGCGATCAGCTGATTATCGCTGGCCACCACATCCACCTTACCTCTCAGTGTCAGATCGTCTAGGAATGCCACTCTTAACTCCGATTTCAGCTGTAACAGAATCGGCTGTAGTGTGATGCAGAATTCCAGCGGACCCAGTGGATCACCCTGTTGCGTTCCTTCTTCTGATCGAATAATATTTGACCCATGTCTTAACATCGGTTTGCAGGAATATGAAGCATGTGCAAAACGATAAAGTTCAGGAATGTCTCTTGCAACCGCTTCCAGAAGTGAGTCCCTGCGAAGAGTGTTGAAGGCATTGGCGAAATCTAGTTTGACTAGAACGTCATCTGTCTGCATCGAGGTGGCCCAGCGGCGGGTTGCATGTACAGCTGCTTCGGCACATCCTGGTGCACCAACTCCCAGTTGAATAGGGGCGAGCAAGGTAGACATTCTGGCAACAGCGTGGGCGTTCGCGCATTTAGCAGCTAGGCGTCGCAATGTGTATCCGACAGCGATTGGCCTGATGCCTCCATCTTTCTTCTTCAAAGCTATCAGAGTGACTCCATATATGACTTCGTTGACCTCAACCGGTAAGGTCCTTCCAACATAAGATTGACCAGCTCACTGAGGTCGCGGACGAGGTTGCCATCGACTCCAATAGAAATTAAGTCTTTGAGGTGTTGTGGAGTGATGCCGTCTGGACCAGCCGCCGAACCAGCTGGAAACGAAGAAATGGCCTGGACGATCGATCGCTCTGAAATCTGTAGCGGAGCAAACCGATCTGAAAGCTTTGGGTCACAGATTGGTTTCCTGTCCGACGCAGCTGGCGGGTGCTTCGCCTTCAGTCCAGCTAACGTCTCAGGAGTGTCGGGAGCTGGTTCGTCATCACTGCAGATAAGACGGATGGCAGCCTTGTAGTTTTCATCTTCCAGTTTGCTTGCAACTGCCGATGCTAGGTGCTGTGCAGAGTCACGTTTAATCGGACCTGTGCGGCGGACTGGCATTGGTCTACTTTCATCCTCGTCTGTATCGTAAGCCGATCCTATCGAACGCCAGTTCGTTATTCTAGAGATAATTATCTGCGTTAGCTTGCGTTTGACTCCCCCTCTTTTTGGTTTGACCAGAATGCACCCTCCAAAGGCTAAGAGGTCCGACCATTTACCAGTGTCTTCTGGTTCCCTCACGACAGCCTCTATGAGTTCACCCAAAAGGGCGGCGCATGATGCTCTTGCCGATCGGGGAATTCTTTCGACAAGCGCGCCTCTTGCTACCGGGTGCAAGAGTGTCGATACTGGAGGTAGAAGACCGCGTTGTCCTTCAGAATCTGGCTGTGTTATGATGGATACCGGTATGTGATGTTGAGGGTCGGTTGTAGAGGAAGGCGACAAAATCGCGCTGGGGGCTAGTATCTCTGCCGGTGGCTGACTCGAACCGGGGCAGGGAGAAGGCCTAGGTCCATGACGATGAATGGTGCCATCGGATGAGTGTGTCTTAAATTTTGCCCAACATACGCGGCACGTTCACTTTCCCTTAGTAGTTTTACCATTCATGTTGTGTTTAAGGCGATGAGCTTTATTCAAATGGATAAACAGTTACGTTCCGCCTTTAAGAAACAGTACGTTGTCATATCAATGTGACGTATGGGCCATTTAAAAACGATGCGAAATTTTAAATGACGCAATAATATATTTTCGTTTGTTCAGTCAACTGTTCGTAAGTCACCTCCGGCTGGGCCCCGAAGTCCCAAAGCAGCTGAGTGGCGGCTTTCTCCAGTGAGCAGCGGAGGAAGTCGATCTTGTCCGAGGCCGTCCATCGGTTGTGCCTCGCACAGACCTCGAACTGGGATAGGAATGATTCAAGCGAGCCTGTCCCATCGAAACGCCCGGGTTTCATCTGCATCGGCCGGCTCTTCAGCAGGCCGCCGACGCCCTCGAGAAGCCCTGGAAGAATCCCTGACTCGTCCTTCACTTCCCGGCTGACAGGTTCTGTAGATCTCCTTCGGTCAATCGGTTCCTTCGGCTTCTGCTCCTCGAAGCCAAAGTCGTCTGGCAGGCTGTTCCGGTCCGGCTTGATCTCCATCGGTCGTCTTCTCTCGGCGGGCGTGGAGCTTCTTGGCTGCAGGACGTCGAAGTCGACCAGCTGGTAGATGCGTGTATCTTCCTCGTCTCCCATCGGTAGTCAGCGTTCTGCGATCGTCTAACACCCCACTTCGCGGGTACCACTGTGGCGAAACTCGACCCGCTTCCTCGAAGAGAGAGCTTGGCTTGTCCCCACTATGGGACCAGTGTGACGGAAATCTCTCTTCTCTCTGGCTGGAAGCGATCTGTCGTCGGGCGGATTTCTCTCACTTCTTACCAGGATAGCGCTTCAGAAATCCCCCAGTCTTCAATGTCGGCCAGGATCGGCCTCTCCGGTCTGGCAGAGGTCTTAACGGGTTAGCGACCACCGAACGTCGATCAGATGAAGAAGACGACAAGAGTCAAGTCAATGAAATCACTTGTATTATCGACGAAATACAACTCAAATGTAACTGATTTACGACAGACGATAATACTGCACTCAAGCACGACTGACAATCAAGCAACTGACTAATGACTAACTAACACTCAACTGAACTTCACGACAACTGAACTGACTGCTGGCTCCCGGAGCGAACGAATGAACTACTGAGCGTCTTAAGCAGCGCTATTTATACACAACTGGTCCCGGGGGACCGGTCCCGGGGGACCGGGGGGGACCGGTCCCGGGGACCGGGGGGACCGGTCCCGGGGACCAAGGCCTCACTACACACAACCACGGCGGGGTCACAGCGTCCAATTTTGCTACAGTAGTAGTAGTAGTAGTAGTAGTAGTAGTAGTAGTAGTAGTAGTAGTAGTAGTAGTAGTAGTAGTAGTAGTAGTGGTAGTAGCTGTAGTAGTAGTATTATTATTATTATTATTATTATTATTATTATTATTATTATTATTATTATTATTATTATTATTATTATTATTATTATTATTATTTTTATAACTATTAATATAATTGCTTCGACGGAGATCGAAAGTCCGTCATTTCATTCCTAATCCTGCGATTGGTTTTTCGTAACTTCAAAGCGTAGAAATGTTGAACGAAAACATGAACTCGAGTAATTTTGGATAAATAGTTTTCTTATATTCAACATATAAATGTAATAGGCTTGCGATATGTCGAGCGTTTTGTCGCAACCTACCGAAGTCGCAGGTAGGCCTACTGAATTGGAACGAGGGGCTCAAGCGTCGCCAACAGGCGTGTGTAGCCGCCTGCCGACGTGGCTGCTATTCGAGCGCAGTCTGTGCGGGACTCGAGCGAAAGACATAGTTACAAAACATTTCTCTTCTATTTTATTGTTATTACTAGATGTTTTCCCGTCCTAAGACGGCAAAGTTTTGGGTGCTCGGGGGAAGGTCAGTTGAAATTAGCGCTCCCCTCTTTTTCTCCACTTTCCTTTCCCATGCTCAACTTTCCCCCTCCACTTCCACCCCACCCTTTTCCCCTGCCTTCTCTTCTTCCCGTCCCATAACCTCCCATTCCTATTTTCCTCCCATCCCCTACCCCTATTCTACCTCTAGCCACCCCTTCTCTGCCCCTCCGCTCATACTGCCCTTCGTTTTCCCTCTTAATCGCCTTCCTTTCTTTTCGACTCACACTCCCCTGCTCTGCCCCTTTCCACCCCTCTCCCCATTCCACTCCCCCTCCCACTGCCCTTCCGTCCGTCCCTTCCCTCCTCCTCTCCTCATTCCTCTCCAACTCCCACTCCCTCTTCCGGCCCTCCATCTCTCTCTCTCCCTACCTCCAACCCTCCGTCCATAAACGCCTGTATAAGAGCTATGCTCCGTCCGTCCGTTGTTGAGAAATATATTGTGTTGCTATGACAACGTTTTCTTTGTGTGACGTCACAATATTCACAATAATATTGTGACGTCACACAAAGAACTTCGACTATAATAATATTATCATAGCTCAGCCGCTGCGCGGCTGTTTTAACCGTGTGACGCGCGTCACACACCTCACACGCGCATACACATTACAGACGCCACAAACATTTCTGTACGTTTATATTAATTATTAATAATAATCATAACGAATATTTTTTGCTCAATCTATTTTGCTCAAACTAGACAGTCAATTTGTTGTATCAATCAAAATAATTTGTCTATTGAATTGGCAAATATAGCATTACTAATAAAAATTGTTTCATAAGAAATATTCATTTTAGTTGCGCAGTGGATGTCCGAAGAACGAGAACAGTTTGAATCTTTTTTTGCTAAAAAAGATCACGGCAAAACTAGCGAAACAGAAAAACTAGATGGTAAGTTATCCTAAACTTCTGTTAGTTTGTAACATGTATGCTAAAGGAAGTTTCGTAACAAAATTAATATAATGTTAATTTCGAAAAAGAAACAGACGATCTATTTTAACTTACAGCTGATCGCCTATCATTATTTCTAAGCTCCCTTGTGGATCGAAATGAACAGATTTTGCCTTCGAATCCTTTCGTCATGTTGTATCCTTTGATCAAGATACAGTTTCCATCGTTATGTCTTTCAGCTCTTCAGATGCCAGACCGACTTTAAAGCCTACGACAAGCTTTGCTGGCAACAGAAGTTTTCGCTCTGATTAGGCTCCTCGTCCCAACAAAAGTACTTTCACTATAGGTCTTGAGTTCTCTCCCTGTTCTCGCGTGTACTGTATTCCTCTGCACTTCTGCCTGTTCTTCTTGGCGCTGTATAACTTTCTGGATTAACACTAGAAGTACCGAAGGGGTCAATCTGACCCCTTCAGATTGACCCCTTCAGATTGACCCCTTCGGAACGCACCTCGGCACCAGATATAGCCCGGGTCCTGTAATTTCATGACTTCTCCTAACTTCGTAGGGTATACCCTCTGCCAAAATTTGAACTGGGGGGGATTCACAATTTCTTAGATTTTTGCTGTTATATCTTTAAGCACCGAGGGGTCAATCTGACCCCTGTATTAGTACTTGCATGTCCAGGGACCCACTGACTAAGTGGAAGTGAGAAACTCCCCCAACACCATTTTGCAAACGGGACCTCAGGCGAGGTACTGTATTAACAGGAACGTCAGATGAGGAAGAATGCCATGATTCGGTAACAAGGTCGTTGGAGATGATGGTGTTAGCAACGTCAAGGAACTTGTTTCCAGGCGATCGAACGTTCCACGTGACCAGTCTGAAACCACGTACATCACAGCCAGAGTTCCACGACCGCGAGGATTTTGTTGGAATAGCCGCTGAAGTAGAATGCCTGTCCGAGGGCCTCTGTGAGGTAGAGGCCGCCCTGTTTCGAGCCGTCCGCCACAGGTGCAGTCGGAAGATTAAGACTTACCTTGCGCGTACATCGCGGTATGACTAGCTCAGGGCGATCATGTGCACGTAATTGCGACGATGTGTATAGGCAGGTGGTGGGCGTACATACGGACGACATCATGACCGTGAATAAACTTTAAAATGTCTAAAACCCAACTATTGAAGTTACTCCCGGTGATTACAGAAACGATGAATGACTATGAACTTGTATAGAAAACTAAAAAATAATATGAAATTTGTATATACTGTTACTCAAGAGTAATTAATACCTAGGCATAACGTGCTCTAGAGTACATTATACTTAGGTTCAAAGTACTTTGTAGGTAATTTGTACCCTAGATTCCACACTACCGTACTTCAGGCATTGCACACTCTAGTTTGGCCATAGAAATTGTGTATTTAAAAAAAAGACTTTAAAATGGTAGCGAAATTGACAGCAGCTATATTTTTAATAGCAAATATACAAGACAATCCATCAATTAAATACCTTATGAAATTTTCTAGTTTAATTTATCGGAAGTGAAGCAATAATATAATTGACTAATCATGCTGTAAACGCTAAATTATTCCTATGCACGACGTACTTTACGTAGGTGATTTGTACCCTAGATTCCACACTTGATCAGACATTGCGTACTCTAGTTTCCTTAGAACTCTTGTTATCGAGTCATTTTCCGGTTACACGGTAAATTCACTAATTCAACAAGCAAAATTTTATTTTTCAAATTACATTTATTTTCTTTCTAACAAATCTTGAATATGCCTATTTCACAAATATATATTTCGTTTTGCACTAATATGTAAACGTAGGAAGTTTTTGGTAGAAAAAATAGCCCTACTAAAATATTTATCTACTCCGTTACTGCATACATTATTATGAGATCTGTTTATACAGTGAACAGCTTCTGTTGTGTATCTTGACATGCCAATATGTGTTTAGTATTAATATTTATAAAATTAAAATAAAAGAAATTAGAAGACATTATGATTAGTTGATTCCATCACAGTTTTATTTATTTAAGAAAGGTCCACTTCGTTACGGAAAGAAAAGCAGCTAATGTCAAGTTGAATAAAAAATTGTCCAAATAACTGAAAAGGAAGCACTTGAGCCAATCATTCCCAGTGATCGAATAAACAGAAAACACTAAAATGTTTATGGTATTGTCTTAAAACTCTGCTCACATCATCAAAATACCACACCATTTAGCCTATAATAATTCCACTCCGTTACTATCTTTCGAGTGTCGAGCACAGTTTTTCCACTCCGTTACATAGCTATCCCATGCGTTACCAAATAAATGTTAACGGAGTGGACAGGTAACGGAGTAGACAATTTGGGTTGCAGCACGGTAAATACCATATTATCGCTCATGCGTCCACATCGATCGTTGGTAATATCATTATTTTGCTTATAAGCGTTATAATTATTACAAATATTATTGGAATTGGATTTATTTATAATCATGGCAAAAATGCAGTAACGGAGTGGCTGCATAATAAAAGAACATCTCTGGTACGAAATAAATGAAAGCATAATAAAAGAACATCTCTGGTACGAAATAAATGAAAATTTGTACACAATTTGTCGGACCATGGAAATCGTTTGTGAAGCTATTAATAGCTTAATTTTTTTAAAGTCATGTTACTGAAATGAAATTAGTCAGTTCTTATCAATTTGTATGATTGTGCTGAACACGAATATTACAGTGAAATTGCAGAATTGGCTCTAGTTTTTTTGTAATCTCAAATGAAGTAATTTTATATTTCACAATGCATTCCATTATAGTGATACACTTACGGTTAATATTTGTAAAAACCAGGTCATAGACTAGTTCTTAGATTTTTTGCCTGTCTCATGTACAGCTGTTCGGGAGCATCTCTGCTTAGTGTCCAGCAGTAGTCAACCAACATTGTAGTGGACCATTTTCCCTGGTACCTTTGCTCCATTGTTGCGATATCTTGATGAAAACGTTCGCCATGTTCGTCACTAACCATACCACAGTTGTCAGGGAAGAAATCCAGATGGGAGTGAAGGAAATGCATCTTCAGAGACATATTGCAGCGAAATTTCTGGTACTGCTTGAGCATGTCTTCTACTAGTTCCTTGTAGTTTTCTGCCCTAACATTCCCCAGAAAGTCTGTAGACACTAGACGAAAAGCATTCCATGCTTGTTTCGCATCACCCTCCAGCAAGTTGTTGAAGCGGTCATCTTTGAAAAGTTCTCTAATCTGAGGACCCACGAAAACTCTCTCTTTAATCTTTGCTTCGCTGAGTCGAGGGAATTTTTCATGCAGGTATCGGAAAGCTGGCGAAGTGCGGTCCATGGCTTTCACGAAGTTCTTCACCAAACCTAGTTTGATGTGAAGGGGTGGTAGTAGGATTTTGTGAGCCTCGACCAGAGCTGGGTGCTGGATATTCTTCTGTCCAACTGCCATGTTTTGTGTGGGAGTCCATTCCTTCCGCACGTTGTGCAACTCATTTGCCCGACTATCCCACTCACACAAAAAACACATATATTTTGTATATCCTTGCTGCAGTCCCATTAAAATGGCAACTACCTTCAAATCATCGCACAGGTGCCATTTGTACCTGTTATAGTCAATGTAATGCAGTAACTGTTTTAGGTTATCGTATGTCTCTTTCACGTGGACAGCATGCGCTAATGGAATAGATGGAAGACGGTTTCCATTGTGCAAAAGCACAGCCTTAAGACTCAGTGTCGAAGAGTCTACAAAGAGTCTCCATTCTTGTGGGTCATGAGTAATCTGTAAGGCATTCATGAGGTCGTCAATATTGGAACAGAATACCAGATTACCTTCCTTCATGAAGAAAGGTTCCAACTGCTGATGGCGCTTTTCTATATGAAGTGATTGTGACATCTTCTTCTAAAAGATTCCATTGTTGGAGTCTTGATCCTAGCAACTCTGCCTTGTTTTTGGATAAGTCCAAATCACGAACAAGGTCATTTAGTTCCTTCCTGTGTTATTCTGTGTGGGGTTGATGATGCACCACAGTGAAAATCTGGATCACTGCACGCTGACGGACCAGGAGAAGAACATGTCGGCTCACCCTTGTCCTCATCAGATGAATCAACGAAAATATATTCTGCTGGAGGTTCTGGAATAGGAAGTCCATCACCATGTGGAACTGGTCTCAATGCAGACGGAATGTTTGGGTAGACTATTGTCGACTTCTTTTGCTTCGTTATTCCACCGGAAAGAGGAGGATCCAAGCAGAAGTAACAGTCATCTACGTGGTTGCTTTGCTCTCTCCACACCATGGGAACTGCAAACGGCATTGATGGTCTTTTGCCATTCAACCACTGTGAAAGCTGTGTTGTACATGTAGCACAGCATATAATATTATGCGGGGCCCATGGCTTGTCTTGGTCACCAACCTTGCATCGGAAGTAAGCATGATATGCCTTCTTGACTTGAGAAGTGATACTTTTCTTCTGGTTGGCAAATGTCACTTCCCAACAAATGTAACAAAAGTTGTCCACAGTATTTACGCACTTCCGAGGCATTACTGTTCTGTATTGTATCTAAATAGATAAAGTAATAATAGCTAGTATTATAAAACAGTAACTTAAACTGTCTCGCACAAAGTCTGTAATAGTGTAAATGCTCGACGTGTGTGTCCACAGTTTAACGGCAGCTTATGACAACATAGGCCGTTGCCGCCGACAAAGATTAGTTTTGGCATATTACAGTTCAGACTCGGCTTTATATAGTACACTGCTGACGTCATCTTACGTCAGCAGCCGACTGGCTGTACTTTTACATTGCATCAGAAAATGACGTAATAAAAAAATGAACTGTGCATGATGTGTCCATGATGGGATTATGCAATTAGGTGGAATTGTATTGTATTTGAACACTTGTTATAGCGCCTCAACCAGATTTCCCATTCAGAGGCGCTATATTACATCATTCTAGACTTATTTAGGATATTGTCGCAGTTCTACTGCATAAATTTACATGGTGAAACATAAGAAATGAACTATAAGAAATATTTTCAAAACGAGAGCCAATAAAAACTTTTTATGGTTATATTCGTGTTCAGCACACCAAGATGCTACACATTAGGGCCTTTTCCAGTCAGTAACGATTTCTATGTTGACCAGTGTAACTTACACAGATCTTCACAGAAGAGATGAGTCCAGTTGCGCGGCTACATAATTAAATGGTTCTGTGATACAGGATTATTTTTACATGGTAACGGAGTACACTTAAATCATGGGGACAAGTTTAAAAAAATTTCTTTTAATTATACTGAACATCCGGTTCACCAAGTTGTATTTTAAAACATACACAAATATAGGCTATAATACATAAGAAACACGTGATTTTTTGCTCAATACATATCATTTCGAAATTGTAGACTTAAGCAATAAGTACTAGAGCCTAGGTAGGGACAGTATCGGAGTGGAATATTTTAAATTGAAAATAAATTTTAATAAATTACGTTATTGCTTTAAATTACTTTCAAATATCTGAAATTGTT
>JACEVL010000126.1:150000-190000 GCA_020284085.1 Aporrectodea caliginosa | reverse complement strand
AACTGGAGGCGCTAGCAACCAATCTCCGGCGTGTGGTGCCTGAGAGGCCAAGAGACGAGCCCGGTCTAGTGCGTTGTTCGCCGATTCGTGCAGAGTTGTCCATGCTTTACTTGTCCAGCGGCTATCCCATTCTCTTTGACGATGAGCTGCTGATCCTGTTGGTGGTTCTGAACCCGTGAGTAGTGTCCATGCTTTCAGAGCTGTTTCTACGAGATCGTCTGAGGCATCAGCTGATTCCGGTGGCAGCATGTTTGCCTGGAGTTCGCTCGTGCTCGCAGCAGATGCCAAGAAGGCAGAAAGTGCCAGCGTAGCCGCACAGCGAATCCCAAGGCCACCATCCTTCACCGGAAGGGATGCTTGGAGCCAATTCTCATCAGATAGTTCCACATTCAAAATACTGGACAATCCATTTCTTAACAGTGTGTCAAATCTGGTAAGACTAGGGCAGTCGACGCATAAGGCTGTGCGCATTGTGTAGAGGAGCTTTGGCACGCTCAATCCATTTCGCAACAGGATTAGAGCGTCATGTGAGTGAAGCATGGAGAGCCTCCATACCGCTCGTTCCAGGTCATCCGCCTTTTTACTCACCACCTTATCGACGGCTGGCCAGGCATCAGAGGTGAACCCAACAGCGTCGCCTCTTCTAATGGCGTGTGTTTGAAGCCAGAGAATGAGGGATCGTCGAATTTATTATCGTAATTCTGGAAGATAACTTCGCATTTCGCGCGGTTGAGTTGGAGCCCAAGGTTAGCTGACTCCTGAGCGATCAGCTGATTATCGCTGGCCACCACATCCACCTTACCTCTCAGTGTCAGATCGTCTAGGAATGCCACTCTTAACTCCGATTTCAGCTGTAACAGAATCGGCTGTAGTGTGATGCAGAATTCCAGCGGACCCAGTGGATCACCCTGTTGCGTTCCTTCTTCTGATCGAATAATATTTGACCCATGTCTTAACATCGGTCTGCATGAATATGAAGCATGTGCAAAACGATAAAGTTCAGGAATGTCTCTTGCAACCGCTTCCAGAAGTGAGTCCCTGCGAAGAGTGTTGAAGGCATTGGCGAAATCTAGTTTGACTAGAACGTCATCTGTCTGCATCGAGGTGGCCCAGCGGCGGGTTGCATGTACAGCTGCTTCGGCACATCCTGGTGCACCAACTCCCAGTTGAATAGGGGCGAGCAAGGTAGACATTCTGGCAACAGCGTGGGCGTTCGCGCATTTAGCAGCTAGGCGTCGCAATGTGTATCCGACAGCGATTGGCCTGATGCCTCCATCTTTCTTCTTCAAAGCTATCAGAGTGACTCCATATATGACTTCGTTGACCTCAACCGGTAAGGTCCTTCCAACATAAGATTGACCAGCTCACTGAGGTCGCGGACGAGGTTGCCATCGACTCCAATAGAAATTAAGTCTTTGAGGTGTTGTGGAGTGATGCCGTCTGGACCAGCCGCCGAACCAGCTGGAAACGAAGAAATGGCCTGGACGATCGATCGCTCTGAAATCTGTAGCGGAGCAAACCGATCTGAAAGCTTTGGGTCACAGATTGGTTTCCTGTCCGACGCAGCTGGCGGGTGCTTCGCCTTCAGTCCAGCTAACGTCTCAGGAGTGTCGGGAGCTGGTTCGTCATCACTGCAGATAAGACGGATGGCAGCCTTGTAGTTTCCATCTTCCAGTTTGCTTGCAACTGCCGATGCTAGGTGCTGTGCAGAGTCACGTTTAATCGGACCTGTGCGGCGGACTGGCATTGGTCTACTTTCATCCTCGTCTGTATCGTAAGCCGATCCTATCGAACGCCAGTTCGTTATTCTAGAGATAATTATCTGCGTTAGCTTGCGTTTGACTCCCCCTCTTTTTGGTTTGACCAGAATGCACCCTCCAAAGGCTAAGAGGTCCGACCATTTACCAGTGTCTTCTGGTTCCCTCACGACAGCCTCTATGAGTTCACCCAAAAGGGCGGCGCATGATGCTCTTGCCGATCTGGGAATTCTTTTGACAAGCGCGCCTCTTGCTACCGGGTGCAAGAGTGTCGATACTGGAGGTAGAAGACCGCGTTGTCCTTCAGAATCTGGCTGTGTTATGATGGATATGTGATGTTGAGGGTCGGTTGTAGAGGAAGGCGACAAAATCGCGCTGGGGGCTAGTATCTCTGCCGGTGGCTGACTCGATCCGGGGCAGGGAGAAGGCCTAGGTCCATGACGATGAATGGTGCCATCGGATGAGTGTGTCTTAAATTTTGCCCAACATACGCGGCACGTTCCCTTTCCCTTAGTAGTTTTACCATTCATGTTGTGTTTAAGGCGATAGAGCTTTATTCAAATGGATAAACAGTTACGTTCCGCCTTTAAGAAACAGTACGTTGTCATATCAATGTGACGTATGGGCCATTTAAAAACGATGCGAAATTTTAAATGACGCAATAATATATTTTCGTTTATTCAATAATCCGGTTGACAAACCGCAACCGGTTACAGTGTACAATTATGCAATTCACAAGACACAAATCTTAACTACTATTATTATTATTATTATTAGACTGTCATTTATAGCGCGCCTAAACAAAATTGGAATCTTGCACGAAAGCGCGTAACAGAAAAATCAATCATAGTAAATCTTAAACAGATATGTTTTAAGGTTAGTTTTGAAAATCGATAATGTTGAGGATTTGCGGATAAAGACAGGGAGTTTGTTCCATTCAGCCGGGCCGGCTAGCGCAAATGCCCTGTTACCAAGTTTTTGAGTGATCGTGTCACAACAAAATCACCTTGAGACGATGAACGTAGCCCTCGTCTGGATTGGAGAGAGGAACAGGGTGTAACAAGTGAAGAAAGGTATGCAGGAGAACAGTTTGTATAGATTCGGTACATTAGAAGACAGATTTTGAATTTGATGCGAGCTTGTATGGGAAGCCAATGTAGTTCACGGAGGGTCGGTGTGACGTGATCCCGAGGATTTAGGTTCTTGATAAGCTTAGCAGCGTAATGAAGGACAGCGGTAAGAGGTTGAAGGGTAGATGCAGGAAGACCACAAAGGACTGAGTTGCAGTAGTCAATTCTAGAAATGACAAGGGCCTGTACTAGGGTACGAACATATTTTTCGTTAAGACTTTTCTTGACTTGCCGAATGCGTCTGAGATGGAAAAAACAGGATTTAGTTATAGAGGAGATATGAGTTTTCATAGACAGCGAGTTATCAAGGAGGACACCAAGGTCTCGGACAACATCAGCTGGTTTGATGGAGCAATCTGGGCTAAGATTGAGTACAGTGTGGAATAATTGTGAGTTAGGTAACGGGTTGCGGTAAAACCAGATAAGTTCTGTCTTGGAGGCATTCAGTTTAAGGCGCATGGATGCACACCATGATTGGATTTCAGTGAAACAAGTTGTTAAGCGAAACATTGCATTATCAAAGTCTTTGGCGGCAAGTTTAATATAGAGTTGTGTGTCGTCAGCATAAAGGTGTATAAGGATGCCGTGTTTGAAGGCAATGTGAACAATGTTAGAGGTATAGAGGATGAACAAGAGAGGACCAAGTATAGAACCTTGAGGTACACCAAAGGGGATATTGAAGTGCCTAGAAGTGTTAGAACCAAGGCGCACAGAGTGTGATCGGTTTGCCAAGAAATTAGCAATCCAGAGAAGAGCAGAGGCCATAATGCCAAATTGAGATTCAAGCACTTGAATGAGAATGGAATGGTCAACACAATCATAGGCAGAGCTGAAATCTAGTAACAGAAGGGCAGTTACGAAACCAGAGTCAAGTGCCATGATTATATCATTATAAACTTTAAGGACAGCAGTTTCAGTGGAGTGGAGGCGGCGGAAACCAGACTGAACAAGAGGTAGCAAGGAGTTGGATTCAACATAGTTAGAAAGCTGACGGTGGACGGCACGCTCAACAAGTTTGGAGATGAAAGATAGGTTAGAGATTGGGCGGTAATAATATTACCAGGATCGGAAGGGTCAAGGCCTGATTTTTTGATGCGAGGACGGATAATAGCACGCTTGTGGGAAGCAGGTAAGGTAGCAGTGATAAGTGAGCAGTTTATGAGTAGGATCAAAATGGGGCAAAAATATGTCGAAGGGATTTAATAATCCAGACTGGGCAGGAATCAAGCTCACATTGCTTGGAGGAGGAGTCGCTGAGAAGTTTATCAACTTCAGGTAAAGTGATCTCATCAAAAGCACAAAGACCGGGAAAATTTAGGTGGTTAGGGTTCAAGTCAGGTAAGGGGGCGTCTTTGGTGGAATGGCGAATAGCTTCAGTTTTGTTTGCAAAGTGATCAAGAAGTTCATCAGGTGAGAGTGGGCATTCAGTAGAGGATTGCGGGGATAAAATAGAGTTTAATGATTTCCAGAGAGCCTTGCCATCCTTCTCCGCTTCTTCAATGTTGTGTCGTAGATTGAGCGTTTCTGTTGAAAACATTGTCTTTGTTTTTGTGCTTGAACTTTCAGCAGATTGAGTAAACGAGTGTCTTTCGGAGAGCGTTTACACTTTCGTTCAATGCAGCGTGTTTTCCGTTTTAAATTGGCACATTCCGAGTCGAACCAAGGACAGTCAGGCTTTTTACGGATGGTGATTTTACGAAGAGGAGCATGGGTGTTTAGAAGCTGTTCCATCGTACGGTCGTAGAGGGTGAATAGAGATTCTGCAGTCATTGGCGGATTCTGTTGAAGAGTAATTTTGTAAAGTTCAGATTCTTGAAGATCTTTTTCTAACAGAACAGACAGCCTGCAAACACAAAGCATATCCGCCCAACGGGGGCTCGAACTCGGTACCTCTCTGTCTTTTTGCCAGATGCTATCCAATGCGCCACGGGTCCCCCGCGATGATCTTTGATGATGATAACAATTTTTTCCAAACCACACTGTCCAGAATCCAGGGCGAGTCGGCTTCGACGGATGAAGTCTTCGAGATCACAAGATGTATTTAGCAATATATCTATAAATCCAACGCTGATGATGACTGAAGCAGCAGAATTTATATAATTTAAGCCAAGTGTCAAAAGTTCGACTTACAGCGTCAATTGATGACGTCACTATTATTATTATTATTATTATTATTATTATTATTATTATTATTATTATTATTATTATTATTATTATTATTATTATTATTATTATTATTATTATTATTACTATTATCATTATTATTATTAGTAGTATGCAGTTCACGGGCAAAGCAACTATGTTCACCTCTAAATATCGTTTCCATTCAGATAATTATATGGACATTTTTTAAATATTTGAAGCCCATCAGCAAATATTGTAAGTAAGTAAGTAGCCTTTATTTGCAGCCGTTGAAAATTACGTCTGGGGAAACCCGGGCGAACGCCGGGTAAAAAATGCTAGTTTCATAATAAAAATAAACTATCATAATTATTATAGTCCTTCGGCTTATGTAATCAAAGCAAACATTTTGGGTAGAATCTTGGCAATGAAGCTTAAATTAAAGATGTGATAGTTCTGAAGCAGAAAAATGAATGTTGTTGCCAATTTTTCTTTCATGATTTATGCCCCCTAGCCGACGTTTTTGCCCGACGTCATTATGCCCGCCCTAAAACTGCCAATTAACTAAACAGGTTGGTGTAAAAATTGCTCACATCATGATAGAAGCATGAAATTTGGTACATGGTAACAACATAACCTAAGGACAAATTTTAGCTGTATGGCCATCGCAGATTTGCCCTCTGGCCTCAATGGCAGCCATTTTTTAAAATGGCCGACCGAAATAGAGTTTTCAATCTCTCTGCCTGTAGCTCATTTAGAATTGTGATCTTGGTGTCTAAACATACATATTTAGGGGCAAGGATTCCATTAGAACTAATTAAAACACTTGTCTAAACAAGATCGGCAGCCATTTTCCAAAATGGCCGACCGAAAGAGAGACTTTTCAATATCTTAGCTTGTAGTTAATTTAGAATCGTGATCTTGGTGTCTAAGCATACATATTTAAAGGCGATGATTCCAATGAAACTAATTACAAACACTTATGTACCCGAGGTTTGCAGCGATGGAACGTCATTTGGGGAGGTGGTATTGCCCCTAGTTTGAAAATCAACTGTGATAGGCTCACGACGTGTCCACTTTAGTTATGGTATATTTCGAGATACTGAGGCTAATTTATTTCATTATACTATTTTCTAATGTTATCTCAACTTATTTGTATATCACGGTGGTAGCAAAGTGCTGGTGGTGGCAGCAAATAGAACGTCCAAAGTTCACAAAAATTGTACAACCCTAGTCTTTGTGACCTAAGATCAGCCTCGGCCTCTTCAGCAATCTGCCTCCTTACCGAACATAATGCTTAGCAATCAATCTCCCTAGCAATATTATTAGTGTCAAGGTGAGCCCAACGTCGTTAGCTACAGAACGCATAAACAACGAGCTTCCTTAAAAACCAGCCTCCATAGCAACCAGCCTTTCTAGCAGTTAATTCTCTTGGAAAATAGCTTCAATGTCAGCCTCATACTGTTTGCTAGGGAAGGCGGTGGCTAAGGAAGACTTGTTACTAAGGAGGGTGGTTGATAAGGAAGGTAGATGCTTAGGAGATTGGCTGCTATGCAGGGCGGTTTCTACAGAGGCTCATTGCTGTGAAGGGAGGTTGGTTACTAAGGAGACTGGTTGCTAAAGTGGCTTGTTGCTGAAAACTACGGTTGCTAAGGAGGTTGATTGCTAAGGAGGCAGGTTGCTAAAGTGGCCGGTTGCTAATGGGCTATTTGCTAAAGAGGATGAGTCTGACTTTGAAACTGGGTGCTAAAGAGGTTGAGGATGACGTCGAGACTGCTTGCTACAAAGGCTGGTTGCTCAGAAGGATGGTTGTTAAGAAAGTTAAATGCTACGGAGATTGGTTGCTAAGTAGGCTGGTTGCTAAGGAGACTGAGGTTGATCTTGAGGATGGTTGCTAAGAAAGCTCTCCTTGTTCACTGGTATGTTGGAAAAATAAGCGTCCCGCGTACCGCTCGTGCTATAAAAGTTTATAAAATGTTGTTTACAACTATCGTTTCTTTAATTTAATTTAATTGCACTCTAGAGTCCCCCATGCCTTCAGGTATCTCGGACTCTAGAGTACAAAATTTGCCTAGAGTTCACCTTGCCTCCTATTGTCGTGTTTGGGGATGCTATAGAGTCCACGCTGCCTATAGGTATTATGAACTCTAGAGTAGGGCCTACAAAATGTGCCTAGAGTCCACCCTGCTTTCTACACCGGTCCAAAGTAAACAGCAACAAATTCCAAAGATATTTGTAGCCGAAGGCTTGATAGCATTCTTATCTCATCAGATGACAGAGCATCACACGCAGGAGAATTACCGAAAAATGCCTTAGCCTTGCCACATTGATGGCGGGGCTGGACGCAACAGACACCACTGGTATTCAACAGATGTTCAATCTTCATAGAGAACTTTGGAAGGCCAAGGGTATTTAGTATTTACTCAAATAAAAAAAATTGAGTTGCTATACGATGGGAACGAGACAGTACTATGTTTAACAGCTCGAGAACTACAGGGATTACAACCCCTCACTGTTTTTTTTGTATTATCATATATTCAATCCTGGTACACTACCAGAATTCACTTTATTTCATGACGTCCTGCTAATTCAGAGATTGCAAGCACACGATGATCTTGGTCATAATACCAATTTTCTACAGGGTGGGTCATAAAAAGTAACCCCTATTTTGTAATTGTAATTACGACCATATATATAGCGTCGTTGGTAGCAAGCTACTTCTAGGACCTTCACAAAACAGTCTACTGTCAGCGTAAATGTTAGTGCTCGTGGTTACGTAATAGATGCATTTTTAACTGTTTTTTAAAAGTCGGTAAACTTTTGGTTTCCTGAATGGGTGCAGGAAGACTGTTCTAGGCACGTGGACCAGCGTCCCAAAAAGACTCGATCGCCTGCTTTGGTTTTAGTGGCTGGCACAAAAACATCGGCGGACTTTGATGATCGCAGCCGCGACCTATTGGCATCGTCCGAAAGGGGCCTGATCTTGTCTGCCAGGTAGCCTGGTGCGCAGTCATTTAGTTTTACATGCTTAAAGGTTATTCATATTTACGTGTAACGGCTCAATGAAAAAAAAATGTCAAACAGAACAAAAGTTATATCACTTTTAGTAAGTCTACCCACCGTTTTTTGATGGTCCAAAAACATGCAACGCAGCAAAAAAGTAGCAAAAAACTAGTTTATTAACTCATGTCAAGTAATTGTTATCAAAGGAATTTGATAGGCCCAATAATTGCCAGGTAACTAATATTATTACTTAGAAAATCAACGGGCACCAGCATAGCTGCAAGTCACTGAGATGTTATTTAGCAAGGACACGATCATGTTGGCAAATAAAGCTTTTCTAGATTAATAATTTTTGTTAATAAAACAATGAAATTGAAATTTCTAAAAAAGAATTAAAATGGGCAAGGGGCCGTCCATAAAGTACGTCACGCTATTTTTGACCATTTATACCCCCTCCCCGTCACAAACTGTCACAAAACTCGGACCCCCCCCCTAAAGTACGTCACACTTTCGAACAGTGATTAATAATTATGCAGCGGACAACATGGAAATAATAATACTTCCGAAAGCAAGGCTAATACATAAACAAGGCTTCGCAACAGCATTATTACTAGCGCTCCTAGCGAGAGGAATCGTGAAAAACACATTCAGGAGATATGCATTTCATGCTATTTTGACATAAAACTAATTAAAATGTTTCAGAAAATTTTTGAAAATTATTTTTGAAGCTATGAAATTCTACTAAAAAATAAAAAATAAATTATAAATTTAAAAAAAAATGTGTGACGTCACACATGGCCTGACCCCCTCCTCTGTCACAAACTGTCAGACTTTCTTACTCCCCCCCCCCCACCTGGAGCGTGGCGTACTTTATGGACGGCCCCAAGGTTTCAATGACAGACAAAATGAGTATGCAGACACTTCATGAACAAGGGTCTTGGAGCTAAAGCTATAACCGCAGCGTATACCCTGATAAAGAGTGGAAGCTGAGTACCGTTAAAAAATATGCCGCCACGTTGATCAAAGGGGATCGGCTCTGGAACGTAATAAAGGCAGCGGAAGTCCAAAATCTGTCCGCAATCCAACAAATGGATTATCACGTGTGGGAAGCTATGCTGGAGAAATACCAAAACATGCGACCAAAGCCAGAAACGATAAGAGAATAATATTGAAGGTCGCATTGATGTTGATAGGACGCGAGATGTCTTTGCCACCGATCAAAAAGGCACTCAGAAACTTTGCAAATGGACTGGTGGTGGGCACACTGAACACAACTTGTGAAGCAATAAGAAGTTTGTTTGATAACAATTAGTTGAGATGTGATCGTTTTTTGATACTTTTCGTTGCGTTACATGTTTTTGGACCATCAAAAACGGTTGGTGGACACACTAAAACTGATATAACTTTTGTTCTGTCTGAATTTTTTGGCGAAATTTTGCTGTTATACGTATATATGAATTACTTTAAGCCTGGAAAACTTGATTTAAAGATTTTTACTTTTGGCCGAAATATTGGTAATAAACCTTGAGGGGTCTCTTTTCTGGTCCACCCTGAACATCACTTTACTGCTCACACCAGTCTTAGCATAACAGAATGATATATTTTTTAACTACATATAAAGTAGTAAATATAATATTTTGTACAAAGGCCATAAAATATATTCTGCGGTGTGAATTATAATAGTCTTGCTATATCCTAGACTGACACGTGTGCTCATGACTAGCATTTTATACTAGAAATGAAGATTTAACTTAGAACCCCTTGGGGGTCCATAAATAGTATTGCACAAAGGACATCAAACGCAGAATTGGTTTGGCGTGTGCGAGGTTCGGCAAACTAAACAAGATATGGAATCAAACTGCATATCGACAAAAGCCAAGATTAAACCGTATGGAGTTTTTGTCATCAGTGCTGCTGTATGGATCCGAGTGCTGGTGCCTGCACAGAGAGGATGAGAGGAGATTACTGGTGGCGGAAATGAGCTGGCTGCGAAGAATTATACTGGGCAATAAGTATGAGAGAAAGGATCCGAAATGAGGTTACCCGAGAGGAGCTGAGACAGAGGGAGACAGTGGTGGATAAGATCAGATAAAGAAGGTTCACATGGTTCGGGCATGTGACAAGAATGGACGACAAAAGGCTTCCAGCCGCGGCTCTGTACGGATATGTGGAGGGAATACGAAGCCGAGGAAGACACAGAAAGACCTGGATGGACAATATTATGGAGGACCTGAGGGCACAAAACATGGATATGAGGGAAGCCATGGATAAAATCAGAGACAGAACGATTTGGAGACGTCATGTTATGGACTCAGCGTTGACGGAGGAGAGAGAAGACTTAAATTTTGAACAAAAAAGGCAACAGACAAAAACTTGAAGCTTGCACATGATGATGAGGATGATGATGATGATGATGATGATGATGGTGGTGGTGGTGGTGGTGGTGGTGGTGGTGGTGGGGGTGGTGGTGGTGGTGGTGGTGGTGGTGGTGATGATGATGATGATGATGATGATGATTATGATGATGATGATGATGATGATGATGATGATGATGATGATGATGATGATGATGATGATGATGATAATAAAAATAATAATTATAATAAGAGTTCTTATTAATTCAAGCTGATAACTACGCAAAAATTACATGATAATATCATGTAGGCCCCTAATTTTTTGCGTAGTTATCAGCTTGAATCATAAATACGACTCCGGTTAAACTTTTTATTTATCATCTGTTAATACTATAGTATTAACAGATGATAAATAACAAGTCGTATTTAACTGTATGGCAGCCTGCACGGCGTCTATCTGTCTTACTGCTTATTTTACGGTCGCCCCTGGGGAGTGGAAGGCTGAGTCAACCTTATGAAGCTAGTGGGCTTCGAACCCGCGTCCTTCTGTTCTTCGTGCCAGATTGTTACCATTCCAACATCTCTTCGTGTATACATGCATGCATAATATACATAGTCTTCATGTAGAGTAGTAAATATTTTGCTCATAAAACAAAATAATTATGTTTCTTTTTTGTTGTTGTTTAGTTTCTGATATTGATAGTGTCGCCGAAGAAGAAATTGAGTTACTTTATAAGCTAAAGATGGAAGCACAGGCATCGTCTGAAGGAATGATTTGTGGAATGGCTATCTTAGGTGGGAAGCTGTTCATTGTGCGCAAAAATACATCAAACCTGGTGGTTTACGACTGTGATAACTTCAACCTCGGCCGCAAAATGATAAAAGTGAAAGAATTAGTTAGGACAGTTGATATGTGTTCCTGCAAGAAAAATAACTGTCTTTACATAATGAATGGCAAAGCTAGTCTTAATGAAGTCATGCAATTTAACATACGGGGAAAATTATTGACAAAGTGGTCAACGGAAGACGACAAAGGCAACCTGTCTGCCACAGCAGAAGGAAATGTGATTATAACAGTTCATAATAAACAAATGTTATCAGAATATTCGTCTAATGGAGATAAGGTGCGTGATATTAAACTGCCAGAATGCAATAATCCATGGCATGCGATAAAACGAGACGATCGCTATATCGTCAGTCACGGCTACTTGTTTGACTCTTTGCACAGAGTTTGTCTAGTGGATAAAGATGGTAAGGTTGAGAAATCATTTGGTCATGATCGTGGTTCAACAGGAAGACAACTGAATGTACCTAGGCATTTCACTGTCGGAAGCAATGGCTGCGTGATAGTGGCCGACCTCTTCAACGATCGAGTGTTGTTACTCGATTCGAATTTGGAATTTAAAGCGAACATCGTACCAAAATACAAGCAGAGATTCCTATATCCGATAGCTGTCTGCCTGGACGAGCATCGACTTGTTCTTGTTATGAGAGCAGGTGACCCAAAGAACACAATCCCCGAGGAAAAAGGCGAATCTAGGGAAGAAACAGTGGAAGGTTACACCTTAAAAGAGAAGAAAAACTTGCTAAAAAGGTCAGAAGAACGGAAGATAGAAGAAAAGTGCAAAATGCTGGTTTTCAATATTGAACCGTTATTGGACAAGTATAATTAACAATTATTGAAGAATATGATTGTATAAGTTAAAGAGCCAAATATGTCCTACGGTAATTCCAAGCTTGCTGTTGGCTTAACTGCGAGCAGGCTATTAGCAAGTGTAACGATTCCCTTATTTAGCACAACCAATCTTATCTATGTCTATGTATAGGATTGTATAAGCACCATTTAATCTTATACAAATACCCATTAAAGATAGTATTTGATGTGTATTAATTAAATGACCAGAGCAGTACGATTAGCGCAGTGTTAGTGGTTTAATATAATATTAATTGGGCAGAACCAATTGAAGGACATAACGACGCAATCTCGTTGGAACCATAACACTGGTTGGTTTGAAGTGTAACGGTCACGGGCGGATTAACGGCGACGCGCAGGCGCAGTACGGACGATTGGACTGATGACGTGGCGAAGGAGAAAATTTTTGTCTCCAGTCGTTGATGGAGATGGTCGATTTTGTAGACGTCTCGGATGATAGCCAAAGGATCATCGAGCGTTGTTAATCACTACTAGGTTGTTAATCAACTCGATTGCAACTAGTTCGTCACGGTTGAAGTTTAGGTGACGTTGTAAGAGAATCCTACGAAAAAGGATTTAGTGATCGTACGGAGCGTTAATACTGATTGTTTGAATCGAAAGACTGCGTACGTTACGGTTGATCTCGCTCGAGTCTGTAGAATTAATAGAAGTAGGCTACGTTCATCGAAGTACTTTGTACATTGCGAAGAAGTGTAATAGTCTTTGTTCGTCGAAGGTCCGAATTCACTCTGAAAGAAATGTAGCCTACCACAATAACCAAGCTACGACGATCAATTCTTCACTTACCTGTCGACATCACTCTACGCCTCATCCATAAAGAGAAAACAAAGATCTCCTTGACGGAGGTCTGAAGCAATTCTAAAGTCGATTCAATTCATCGTGGGAGGTAGATTAGAACCCTATAATACGTAGATTATAAAGTAGACTGCGCTGGTCTAAGTAGGCTCTAAGTGGAACTTTAACGATTTAACTCAAATACCCATAGACAAACGATTTAGTATTAGTTTATGTGTAATTCAACATTTTCAGTGTTTAAATTAATATTCAAAAATGTACCAAAGAGACTTATTTTCATTGGATGAACTTCACGATTTGACACACATACAACCAATCACGAGCCATAGACATAGATTTGAAGTAACCGATTCAGTTCTGGATTATCTCTACTGTAGGGTGAGGTTACAAACAGACAGACAAAGATATAGACAGATGAACAGACGTGACTATGCGAGTAAGCAAGTAATCCAACCAACTGACTTGACTTAAATAGAGGCTGAACCTAACATGCAAGCAGTTGGGAGTTGTAGGCCTAACGAATAAGCGGAGAAGCAGTAGTACGAGGTCGTCGCCTTATTACAGAAGTGACCAATCAAGTACAACACCTATGTTGGCAAGAGTAGGCCTACAGAGTATGAAAATACTGGGAGTTACTATCACCGAACATCTCAGCTTCGATTCCTATGTTAGTAACATTTGCATCAGGGTCAGACAGCCGATGTACTCCATCTGGGTATTGGCCGCCAATACATGGACTAACCGGACCATGACAGAATGACGTTGTGCGAGCCACTATCATGGTGTCGAGGATGCTACACTCGACCCCCGCTTGGTTGGGATTCATTGGTCGAGAGGGTCGTGAAAGACTCCAGGCAGTATTGAGGAGACCGGTCAGAGCACGGCACCTTCCAGAATCTCAACAAAGCTTCGAACAGCTTTGTCAGTGCATCGACTCCCGTCTGTTCTCAAGCGTCATTAACAATCCCAGACGACCTAGACAGCAGGTCTGAGAGGATGATGTGATCAACAGTGTCAAAAGGGGCACTAATGTCATAAAGGGAGAGTAGAATGATATGACTACGGTCCACATCACGAGTATATCTGCTAGAAGACTCACAATAAGAGATTCCGTTGAGTGGAATTTCCTAAAGCCAGACTAAAGAGGAGGCATTAGAGAGTGAAGATCAAGGTAGTAAACAGAGACACATTTCTCATAATTTATGGGGATAGAACAGTCTGCCGTAGTTCCTGTCTGTGTCTGAACTTCGAAAACAATGTTTTAGAACGAGTAGGCATTTCAACTTTTATGCTTCAACATTTCGCAATTATTCGCGATCAAAATGGAATGTTCTTAGCGCCCAATTCATCGGACAACGTGCGCATTCAGCTGAAATGACAACAGAATCAATAAAAAAATTGCAAAACAACAGTACTGTAAACTTATTTAAAAAAGCAAAACAAATGTGTACTGTTAAACAATCCCGCATCACAATGTACCGTTGGAAAGGCGGTTCGGAGCTGGATCGAATGACATAGGCCTACTATGAGTTGAAATATCTCGAAGGATAAAAAGTTATTAGTGTTTAACCGTTTTCAGACTTAGCGACATGTCGCGAACCAGAGGAAATGGTAAGAAGTTAATAACTTCTACGAATATAGGCATATTCTGAAAATTAATACATCGTTTTATTCAGTATTAAGAGCTCTATCCAACGGTATATTGAATGACATTTAATTAGTTTTCAATTAAAATATTTTACAAGAAAATCTGCAATTTTCTTGAAAAAAACGTTGGCCCTCTGGTGGGGGCGGAAGACATTAATATTTTTAAAAACTTGTTCGACATTTTTTGACCCCATACCATTAGGCAACTTTTGGTTGCTATTACTTTTTGAATTTCTAATTTTCGGTTTTTTTCACTCCACCCTAATAAACATTTTTCAAGCAGGCGTACCTCATGTTTTGATAGCTGCAATGCTTTCTTGATAGAGTAAGCAACTTCTAACCATCAAATCCGCCGCCTTTACATCTGAATAATCGTACTTCATACACTCTTGCATAAAAATCCTCCATCATTCATTCACTGTAACAATAATATATGTAATGATCGCCATAGGGCCTAATACTAATTTCAACGATTGATCTAATATCTAACTTAGGCCTACTAGTTTATTTCCAACCGTAGTCATGTATAAAGGTTAATGCTGTTAGTTTCAGAGTATTAACTGTATTATTATTAACATTTTCAGTTTGCAATGTTTCGTCGGTTTTCCTACTGACGTTGTTCTCCTTCTCTAACTATTGAATGCATGTTTGTTCTAAAGAGTGGGCGTTTGTTTCGTGTTTCTGGCTTACTTACTGAAATGATCCAGTTACTTTTAGTAATTTTCAGTGAGTTGACATAACATTTAGTCATTTAAAATAAATGGTGATCGCATCTACAATACGACATGCAGCTTTTAACCCGTTTTAAAATATTTTGTCTCCAACCAGAAATTGGCCAAATCTAAATAATGGACCCGTAAAGGCATCTCTAATAAAAAAAAACGAAGTACAGTGTAGCATTGCTCTGTACATACCTTTTACATTGCAAAATGAATTTTACGTTTCAATGCAATTAAACAACAAATATTGTAAAGTGTCGCGGCTGTCGCCCAAGCATGTTGGATTAAACCGAAAACAGCTTGTTTGAGATTCAGTTGCTTTGTTTTTGGTTAACAAATAACGATGTTATCTATTTCTCTCTATGTGTCTCTCTTTCCCTCTTCTCTTCACTTTTAGGTATGATAGAAATTAAGCGAAAGATTATGTTTGGTAAATATATGACTATTTTGAGATTCTCTCAGGCAGACTGTGGTGTGCTTTTGTCGCTATTCAACTAATCTTGTTCGTCAAGCGGAATGGAAATAAAACCGCGCATTGATTTCTGCTTTTATTATGGATCAAATATTCAAAATCCTTTCATGCGTTATATTCTCTAAGGGTGAACAAATTCTCACAAACACACCTGTATTAAAGGAGACGCGCACTCTTTTAAGCAAAACTCAATAGACAGCGGAAGAAGTGATAGCAACTTCATTTTCTTAACCTAGGCGCATGAGTGCGGTTGCCCCTCCCCATCTCTTTCTCTCTCTCTCTCTCTCTTTCTCTCTCTCTCTCTCTCTCTCTCTCTCTCTCTCTCTCTGTCTCTCTCTCTCCCTCTCTCTCTCTAGTCTTATCTTTCCACCGATTATGTGAGTTGGCTACGGAACGCACATGAAGCCGTTATCTCGAACCAAATGTTTGCCCTAGCGAGAAAGGTCTATCCTAGGTGAAAACATAGTAGGCCCTAATTCAAAACACATGGATATCAATAATATAATTAACCATTATCCTATCCTCCTGAGACCCATGTCCCGCGATTGGGACATTGAATTTTAATGTTGTCAGATAGTTACGAATCACGTATTGATTTAAGACCCACTGTCCCACGTTAGATACATAGGTTAGTGTGCCTACATCTGGCAAATGACAAGAAAAGTAGGGGAGACCGGGGCATAATGGGATACCGGGGTATAACGAAAAACTTGAATATTATCCGTCTTACTCACTTTTAATTGCTGAAGACGTTATCAATCGGAAGAAAAACATCTTTAAAGGTGAAGGGCAAAGGCATTTTCGATATCGATGCGTCTTGCTAATTTTATGACTAAAAGTAGATTTTCAGGGTGGCCGAAGTAAGGTACGTTGATATTTCAAGAATTTTCTAGAAAACGTGGAGCTATATTAAATTTAGCTTATACGTTGAATATGTAGCATAATATATAAAGTCACATATGCCCATAAAAAATTTTCAGCAAGTTCAGTATATTTTGTAAAAATGGCGGGCTTACTATATTGGCCAGTTGGGGCATAATGGGATGCAGATATCTTATTTTGCCCCATGTTGTGATTCGACAGCTGCTTATTTTTGTGAGGCCCTATTTCGCAATAAAATGTGTTCACTATTAATGCGTAGAAGAGTGACTCATATAGCCTAATAGGCCAGGTGATAGTTTCCAAATTTCAGACGATTTGGATATGGAAACGAAAGAAAGACAGTTGCTTAGTTCAGACAAAAATCGAAATGAAGTGCTCAGCTATGACAGGAGCCATTGATGAAGTACAATTGGAAGACTTTGGTAGCTCCCAGCAAGTTAGAGAAGCACCCTCCTGGTCAACTTCAACTGAGCCATCGGCCAATGAAGTCGATGCCACCAATATCTAACCACTCAAGGCACCGTATGGGCCCAGAAATAAGGTCATCAAACAAAATTTGAAAAAGTTGGTCATGACAACTGTATAAGAAAAGCTAACTGGAGAGTTTGGTCACAATACCTAAACTGGACAAAGAAGCTATAAAGAAACTTGTCAATCCCTTTTTAACAACGGCTTGACATCTAAAATGTCTGATGTATTTGATTACATGACAAAATAAAAATATCATGAAAAAAAAAACTACAATGTCCCAAGAAAGGCAAAAGATATCGATCTGCAACAACCTTGAAGATGACGATGATACAAATGAATGTCTTTACTGTTGTGAGGCGTCCTCTGATGAAGGCGGGATCAGATGTCAGTGTTTGAAGTGGGCACACAACAGTTGTGCTAGTGTCAACTAACATGTTATCAAATTTGTGTATTGCCTCTGTACGTAACAGCTTCGAACACGTTTATCAAATGAGGGAATTCTAACCTCATAAAAAATTTTAATGATTTTTTTAGCTTAAACTTTACTATTATGATGCTGTAATTGAAATGCTGTTCATGGTTCATGTTAAACAGTTTGTTGTAACAAGTTCAAAGTTACAGTTTGTCAAGCTATAAAGTTTTATTCTGGCCTATATTCCCTCTTTTAGATGAAATATATCATGGGGCATAATGGAAAAAGTTATATCCCATTTTGCCCCATATGGTGGGGCATAATGGGATTTTGGGACACACTAGTAGGATAGCATTATCTTCGGTCTGGGTGATGCTTAAGTGGATTAATCTAATCTGTGCCGTACAGTAGGTCTGCTGGCATAGTCTGAGTACAAGAAAACCCTGAATTTTTATTTACTATGTGGCGTAAATTTCAAAATGCCTTAAATATCCCATTATGCCCCGGTCTCCCCTAAATTGTTCTTTAGTCTTTGGACTGTCATTGCGTATAAATTATTAGTACCAAAAATTCTATTCCAAGAAGACAGGTAGGCTAAATATGAATTTTTGTAATATTACATATAAGAAATATTGGTAAATTTATTGCGATATAGCGTAGTATCATGTAGAGGTGCTATTAATTCTAAACACGTCCTTCAAACCTTTGTAGTGGGTAAAGAATTCGTCTTTGAAATCCATGTCCGAAAAACGCAATGTCCCAATTGCGGGACGCGGGGTCTCAGAAGGCTATGCACATAATTATAGGTTAACAAATTCGTGAGTTACGACAAACGATTTTTTCAAGGTATCCGTGGAAAACTCCATCTTTCTACAAAATAGTTTAACTGACGAACAATACAATAAAATACAAAACAATTTTCTAATATTCTAATGTGTGAGTGCGTCGTTATATAGCGCCTCTAGTAGAGAATTGATGCTTGTACAATTTCTATTTAGCTGCCACTGATACATCTTCTAATATCTTTGGCGTTTAGCATTACACGAGGCTTCAGAAGCAATTCAATTAATTAAATATAGAAATGAAGTCACTTGCATCGGCAGATTTAAATTAGCACATAAAAAGATAAGTGAAAAATAAGATCTGAAAGTGTTCCTTAAAGGTAAGGTTTAAACCCAAGTCAACATAATTATCACTCATGTACAAAGAGGATACATTATTGTGACATTGTGATATATAGTCTATAATTATAATAGTTCCACGAATTCCAATTTCCAGCTACCTGTAAGTCTTGAGTTATTGTAGGCCCTATGCATATAGAGTCTGGATGTATACCTAATACTTCGACTTTAAATGTTCGATTTTAACGAGTTTCACCTTCCAGCACATTTGTTTTAAACTAAATAAACCTGCATAATTGCATTAAATGTATTGTCTTTCTCAAGCGCTCACTTAAACAGATTAAAAGCAATGAAAAGACAGTTTGCAATGATAGCAAAATCTCTATCGCTTGCTCGGCTCTACAGCTAATTCGTGTTACTTGTAGCCTAACCATTTGCGTTCATGGCAACTGAAATCATTGGATTAAATGAATATTGGTTGATTGATTCTTAAATAGTCATTAATTAATGTCGTAAGTGATCCCTCCTTATTAGTGTTAATAGCGAAGCAAAAATATATCAAAAAGCAGCGTTTAACTGCTCGAATTTAATTTAATAATCCTGATAATATCTATTATAGGCGGTTTCGTTACAATCTGCCAAGCTGACAAATCAAGGCACACCATGATCTGAAATCTCCTTATCGCTCTTGCGACTAATTCAGTATTTCTGTAGGAATCAAGTATTGGTTTCCTGCTTCAGTCTTTTGTTTCAATTGGTTTTTAGACATAGCCTAGTTGTCTGCATTGAATTGCAATCTTCTGTCATGCATCTTAAGGTTGTCAGATGGTATTTTGTCATTCTCTTCTGCAATAACCTTATCGCTCTCTGTTAGTAATTCAGTATAGTTGTTGGAATCAAGTTTTGGTGTTCTGATCGAGTCTGCCTTTGAGTAGTTTCCTAGACATTGTTATCTGAATTGGATTGCAAAGAGTCTTCTACAATTTTAAGGTATTCAGACGGTATTTCGTCACTCTCTTCTGCACTTTGTTTAGCCCTCTTTGTTAATAATTCAGCATAATTGTTGGAATCAGGTACTGGTTTTCTGCTTGAGTTTCCTTTTTGAGTAGTTTCATAGACATTGTTGTCTGAAATGGATAGCGAAGACTCTTCCCATACCTTACATGTAAGGTACTCGGATGGTATTTCCTCGCTCTCTTCTGCAATTTCTTTGTCGCTCTTTGCTATTAATTGAAGATAGCTGTTGAATCCAAGAGTTTGAGTCTGGTTGCTGTCTGATTCTTCTCTTTGAATAGTTCCAATGACGCAGTTGTCTGTATTAGATTGCAAAGACTCTACCCTTACCTCAGGACAAGCTTCACCATCGGCTCCGATATCGTTATAGGCATTTGTTTCTAGATAAAGATAGCTGTGGATTCTGGTGAAATCTTCCGTTTCTGGAAATCTTGACGTTGATCTTTCTGGGTTTGTATGCTGCTCATTCCAACCGATATCACATTCCTTGTCTTTAGCTGACTTCTCCTTATGATCCATTCTCGAGTAGACGCCTGGAGGCCTACATTCCACGGGATCTAATGCCGAGTAGTTGGGGGATGGAAGAGGGCCAAGACGTGGAGCAAAATTGGCGACAAGGGTGTCGTCCTCTTCATTCACTTCTTCAATTGTGTCGTAGCCATCTGTGATTGCGTAGGGTATTAAGTCGTACTCACTTGCTAACGGGTCCAATTGGTCAAAATTGTCCATGGCCGCTGAAAGGTTTTTGAAGAAAAAACAGCAAATTATGTTTTTTGCTGCAAAGGCTTTAGGCTATATCTGACTTACGATAATCAAAATAGAATAATCAACAAATAAAATTTTTATTGACGGAATAATAGATAAAAATTCATCCTTGTAGAAATCTAAAACAAAGAAATAATTTCAACCAGAATAGCTGTTATTTTATTCCATTGGTTTTATTATTGCTGTGACTAAGCTAAAGATTTAGCTTAATACTGGCAATTTGCCATGACTTGTTTATAGTATTTGAGATGCCGTATTGTGAATCTCATAGGACAACAGTCGTCATTACATGAAGCTAACAAACCAATGTTTTGTCCATATTTGACCAACATAATTGTCCAACACCTGCCCAACACTGGCTAAAGTGTGTGCATGTGTGTGAATGTTAAGTTACTGCAGGCGTTATGAAAAGTTTTCAAAAGCAACAAACTGTGAAAAATCAGTTAAAGAGCATTAACAGGTTGAAAGTACTAGCTCTGCCCCATCTATGAGGAACTCTAATTAAATGGTTACTATGAATAGCCTTCAGTTTATTTTGAGGCTTCTTTATGGTCTTGGGTTTGGCTCATTGAAGCCTACGAGCATTCAAATGCCCAACATGATCTATTGTTCATCATAGTGCAGCCCCACTATTATTAATTTCTGGATTCAAACGTTTTTCTTAAAAGATCGATAGATTAACTGACCTGAATTCTTTCTTCTAAGACGAAGGCAGAGAATAAGAGCCACCAATGATGATGCGATGCCAAAGAGAACAGCAACACCAGCCACGAGATATATCGCGTTGAAGGCATTGAATGTCGAAGCTGAAAAACGTCCATCAAATCCAAAAATTGGTAAATCTACCATTTGAGGCTCTTTTAGTTTCTGTTCGTTATTGTATTCACTGATGTTCTTAATTACATTATACCCTCATTTACAATACAGCAGACAGCGTCCTCAATTAGTTTGCTCTTAGACAGGGTTATATAAATTTCTAATAAAAAATTGTAATTACAATTATTAGCATTATTTATTACCACTCTATTACAAATTACACATATTTTAAATAAATGTGTATTTACTGTATGGACTTACTGTGGTTATAAATTATATATATTTGCGTGGTGCTATAAAAAAATACCACATGCTATAACAACCACCGATAAGCTAAATAATACGTTTAAGTGTGTTTGTAATTATATATTATGTAGGCATGTACGTATGTATGCTTGTATGTATGTATGTATGTATGTATGTATGTATATGAATTAAAACTCTTATAGCGCCTCGCAATGTAATGTAATTTATTGGCGTTTTTCAACCGATGGCGCATCAAAACAATCCGTAATCAGGTCAACATCCAGAAGATCAGTCCGTGAGAGACAGAGAGGCATCTAAGGTGGATAAAAATGGTAAGTTTACTGAGAACGAAATGACACAAGCGACTGTAATTGCTGTGAGTTCCAAAAGGCAGGCCAATTAACCGAAAAAGCTTTCACCTAGAACAGTTCTTGATTGGTGCCATAAAAAACACCACGTGGTACAATAAATACCGAAATGCTTTTAAATATTGTGGTTGGCCAGAGTTCATAAACTATGAGCCCTAGAATTTTGTAAGAAGCCAAATTATTATATGTTCATGTGTATTAGTTATGGCTCACGAGTAACCCTCAGCTTCATATGTATTTATTGTACCAGTGTATTACAATAGTCTAGGCGACTGGAAACCAATGCATCAAATCACTTTATATAGCGCCTTGCGTATGTCACGTACATCACAAATACAAGGGCTGCACACATGTGGCACACGTGGTGGGTGGTCATTCATTACCGGAGAAAAGCAACCTAAAACAAAGGACCTCGAATACCAAAGTCCGCGATGATTGGTAGACGCCACTTCAAGCAACGTTGTTTGAATTCATCAGCCGTTGCAACGGGAAACGGGACAATGCTAGATTGGCAGAGCTCTGCGAAGTATGACTTCCACCTAGAGGCTGAAAGAGAGATCAACTGAGAGCTCGTGACAAATATGAAGAAGATATGTGTGTCTGATCTGCTGTCGCTGAATTCTGACTAGAAACATCCTGGAGACGACTAACACAGCATGTTGTAGAAACGGCAACTCTCCAGATATGAGCACGTCAAATAATGATTATGATATAGGCTATGTATAATTATATACAAGTATGCAATTAATTATATATGATGTATTTACATAGGTCTTATGTATGTATTTATGTATGTACATATATATGTATGTATTTTTGCATGTATGGGTTTAGGCATGTATGCATGTATTCAGGTAATGAAATTTACTGAAAGTTCAAAACTTTTGGCTTACTCGAATCATCGATGTTTTTGGACGAATCATCGGTTGTCATCCCTTTCCACTGCATTGTAGATATGACTGGTTTTGGTAACGATGCTACCATTGGTGACTTCCATCTGTAAATGTAGTCTGGTGAATTGCTAGCAGTCACCAACTCACTATTGTTTACTGACGGGAAGTAGATCTTGCACGAGTAATAGGACGAATTGCTGGTTGCATTCAGAGCAATTAATAATGTAGAACTGATATTGGCATTTGGAACGATCTCAACATTGGCCCAGTCTGTTAGATCTCTTGGTTCTTCTGTTTCTCCATTGCCTTGATGCAGTCTCCATTCTAGGGTTGGAGCCCAGCTCCCTGTGAAGTTGACAGTACACCTCATCCAAAGGAGTGTGCCTTCTTCAAAGGTGTTGTTCTCTGATGTAGACAAGTTTGTTTCGCAAAGTGGTTCTGTCTCTGTATAAGATCATACAAGACTTAGCTTAAAACTCATTTAGGCTGGCATAGACATTTAGTTTGAGGAATCTAAAGCAGCTGTGTAAACTGTCTAGATAGCAAGACAAAGTATATTTAGAAAATTTGTTTCATGCACAAGCCTAGATAACTTAGATGTTTTACACAGTTTATATGCCACTGGAATGCTAATGCTAATTTTGAGATTCAACTTATTTCACATCCTATAAATACCACGATATAAACTCATTGAATTCGCAAAATCACTGCAATAAGTTGTTTGAGACTGACTGTTTAATAATTGTTATTTCTTACTGGTATTATGGACCACTTTAATTTAGTTAATTTGAACATATTGGTTTGGTGGTTAGTTTACTTACCAAAGACGATCAAATGTGCGCTGTATCGATCAGGTTGCTTTAGTGTTTTCTGAACAGCACACGTGTAGATTCCTGCATCATTCATTTCAGTTGAGTTTGTGTACAGAACAACTGATCCATTTGTGCCCTCTACGATTCCAAAATGTTCATCTTTTATCTTATTTTGTCCTTTAGAGTTCACAAAGATCGTCCTCTTGTGTGAAGTAAACGGCCTTTGCATAGACCACTCGCTAACTGTAGAATTACTGTCCGCCCGACATTCCATTTCCATCGGTTGACCAACAAAAACCACCAAATTACGTGGACCTTCGATATAATCTGTGGCTCCTGAATAGAGAAAACGTGATATTAAATAGGTTCAAAGCAGCTTTAGTGAACTGTCTTCAGTTTAATCCGTTCAATGTCTTTTTCTCTCAACCTCAAATTCACCCAAGTTAAACCACTGCAACTAATCAAACACTCACCTCTCGAGCTGTCACCACGACATTCAAGCATCACTATATCAATTCCCAAATCACTACATTGGCTGAAAATCCTTGAGTTCATCCACTTCAAAGTCTTTTCGCTAATCTACAACTGCTTACAATGCTCTCAGCTAAAGTACCTTCGCGAGCTCTTCACCAACCAGCCACCCCGTTCTACCCGATCCTTTCCCGATCTTCTCCAACCGATCCATGTACCGCACTGCACTCGACTCACACACTGTCATCTGCCTCAGGCTTCTCTACTTATCACCCCTAAAGCTTTCCACTCCAAACTGAAGTCTCACCTCTTCAAGAAATCATACTCCGATGCATCCGATCCTCAGCATTCAAAACAAGAAAACAGCCATAGCAGCTCCTCAACCGAGGCATATTCATGTATGTATGTATGTATGTATGTATGTATGTATGTATGTATGTATGTATCTATGGCAGAAGTTGTTATAGCGACCCTTCATGATTTCTACTCAGAGGCGCTCCTGACTACAACGCGGACACACTGAATCGGAGTTTCACGCCGAAGCGCATGAGCAATTGCGAGTGAAGGACTTGCCCAAGTCCCTACGCGGCGGCTTGAGATGGATTCGAACCCTCAACCCTAAGGCTGCAAGACACCGAACATACCCCTGTGCGCCTCATATTCATGAGAGTTGCGTCGTGCCATAGTTTTTTCCAGCGAGACCAGAGAGAGGACTCTGGTCTATCTGGCAACTCCTCTTCTTCTTCTTCTTCGTATTTCTCTTCCATCAGTTTCCCGACGATGAATTATGAGCCTCTCCATTGTTCTCTATTCCGTACTATGCTGCCGATCTTTGTTATGTCTGTACCCCAAAAGGTCTTCTTGGATGGCTGTCCATCCAGGTCTTCCGTTGCCTTCCCTGTTCCTCTCTCGACCACGTGACCGTGTAGCGCCGCATTGGGCAGTCTCTCTCCCGCCATCCGTCTCACGTGTCCGTACCATCCAAGTCTTCGTATATTCTCTCTATCAAAAGTCTCCTCCGCTCCGAGGTCTTTTCTTTTTTGATCATTCCTTATTTTGTCTCTCCTGCTTCTACCCATGATTCTCCTCAGCCACCCCATTTCTGCCACCAATAGTCTTCTCTCATCCTCTTTCCTCAACCAGCACTCCGATCCGTATAGTAATACTGGTTCCACCAGGGTATAGTAGAGTTTCATCTTGGTCCTGATTGAGAGGCTTTTCGCTTTTTTTTGTTGAGTCCTCCAAAGGCCGCACAAGCCTTCATTTGATGTCCTCTTCGCACCGACCATCTTCCGTCATCATGCCTCCCAGATATACAAACTTTGTGACCTGTTCCAGTGTCTCTCCCCTATTGTCACTCTTAGATCTTCATGTTGTTTCCCGATGATCATCGTTTTTGTTTTCGCCTCGTTGATCTTGAGTCCCATTCTCCTGCTAGTTCTGTCCATCTGTTCGTCAGGTGCTGTAGTTCCTCTCGGGTATTGGCCATCAGATCGATGTCGTCGGCAAATCTAAGATTGTTCAGCGGTCTTCCATTTAGGCTGACTCCTGTCTCATTCCCTTTCTTCGCCAGCCTCATCACTATTTCCAGTAATAGGTTGAACAGGTCCGGTGACATTCCGCAGCCTTGTCTCACTCCCACCGTAATTCCAAACCATTCTGTCAGTTCTCCATCCACCCTGACCGCACTCCTTGATTGGTTGTATATAGCCTCTACCAGTACTACCAACTCTTCTGGCACCCCACAGTGCCTCATCGTCCTCCACAATTTCTCCTGCCACACACTGTCAAACGCCTGCTTATAGTCTATGAAGTTGTTATAACTCCTCTGGCATGACGCAACTCTCATGAATATATATGATGGTGCCCTATATGCTCGGCTTTAGAGTAGCTCTTTAGAAATTTGGAGTTGACTACAAGTTAGTATACAATTCAAAAAGGAGTCTGTGTTTTAATATTGATGCGAATATGCTGTATAGTCTGATCGACAAAGTACCCAATAGAAGATGTAGATTCAGAATAACGACGAACGTCCACATTTCGACTAATATTCTACGCTGCGTTTAGAGACGGCAAAACATTTACTACAATGACTGCTTCAAGAAATGACTGATCGGCTGTTGCTCGACGACTCTTCATAATAAAATTGTACAGGATCATACACAAAGACACCTGTTCCCACATACTCAATTATATCATTAGAAAAAAAGCGTTTACTACAGGTGAAGGTAAAAGATATCAAATTACCTCAGCCAGGACGTGTAATTGACCATTCAGCAAACATTCAGACATGTATTGTCTGAACAATGGATAGGTTACATTCGCTGTAGACACACAAACCACTGATTAAGTAATATTCTTTCCAAGAAATAATTAAATAAACGTACAGTTGTGATAATTGAATATTCGATAGGGGTTAGATTACACAAAACTCTTTGTGTACACTAAGACAAATGTATTTGTAGTTGCAATATCAAAATATGAAGCGCCTGTTCAAGGCAGACTCATCCGAAGCCCTCTCTATCTGATAATAAAAAAACTAATAATGGCTATAAAACTAATATTAAAACTAATGATGCAGTAGTAATCACCATAAAGCTAACGTAAAACTAATTAGTGATATTGATTAATAACGCACTAATAATGGCCATCCATATAATAGCCATTATCTCATAAAATGTCAATGAGTTGCAATCAACGAATTTAGGACCCAAGCAGCGAGGTCATATTTCTGGGCCCAATAGAACTTCTTGTCACAAGGCAGTTCTTATAATATGTAACGATCATTTTGGTATATAATAACTTCTTAAATAATGGACCAAAACAAATAGTAGAACAAAGAGCATCTGAAGTGGGTTGGCTACCATTTTTTAACATCATTGGCATACTTGTTGTTAAGGCCGACATCGCAATTGCAACTATATCTTTTTAACGCGCTACTAATAATATAAACATTATGGCAACCGACTAGAAATCAATCGTTGCTCTATATTAGAAGTGTAGAAGTTTTTCCATGCCTCTGCTTTAGGCAAAAGAAGGCTGATGGTCACTGGTCAGTCATGTTCCTTGCCGTCTGATCTTCTCACTCTATGCCATAGCTTAGTTCGCTAAGGAGCACGTGGATCAGAACTCCGGACCTTGGATCAACTTACGTCATAGGGACTTATCTTCTGACTAGTGACCTTATTAGGGATTTGTTTTGGTGCGTCATCGGTTGATGCCTTGTGCATTAGACTGTGGCGCGATAGAAGTTACTAATTACAATCCCAATTAGGACCACTAGACTATCGTGCACCCCATTGTAAATTAAATCATATGTCACTGTAATATATCTTCGAAACATAAAGACATGAAATAGTTTTATGGGTCGTACTTTTGTTGTACTTTGAACGACTAGTTTTTGGATAATAACATAATAGAAGTGTGTGTCTGGCTTATCTTAATGCTTGTGCTAACATCAAGCCATAAAGTGCAAACTAGTACAAGCCATAAAGAGCTCGAACTAGACGTCGATAAGGACTGGTCAGCAATTGTAGCAGGTTTTAAACCCTGTAACTTAACAATTTCACAAGCGCCCTTGCAACGTTTTTTACCCATTACCGCCTGAATAATTTGTTTGTATCGAAATTCACGGTACCCATTGGTGGAACAACGATAGTGCAACATGACTACAGCTAAGCATCATAAGGTGTATTATATTCTCGGAATCGGCAGACGTCTGACTCTGAAATTTACAGCTTATAGGGAACAAACCTTCAGTTATAATGGCAGCCTTAGAATGCCAACAGGCAAAAACAGTCACCGATACCTACAAATGGACATTGCATTTTTCGCCACAGGTTGCAATCTTAGTATATTACTGTATTTCCCAGTCTCCCGTCAAAATAGCCAAGTCAAAATCGCCCATGACCAAAATATATCCTCGTAAAAATGGTATGCGGACAATTCATCCCCGGACGATTCATCCCAGACGATTCATCCCCGGACTATTGATCCCCGGACGATTCATCCTGGACCATTCATCCTGGACCATTCATCCTGGACCATTCATCCCGGACCATTCAATCAAATGAAATAGAAATTACGCTATAAAGTAAAGCAACGGAAAGAATTGAAATTAATGAAGAAGCATCTATTTGAAATTTATCAGCAGTAGTAGGTGTAGAGGTCCTGATGGTGTAGGGAAGGGACTAGTTCACTGAAAAGCGAAGAATTTACTGTAACAGTTAATGACTGTGAAGTTATAGTACTATCGGTCTTGTTACATTTCTGTAACAGAAATATCCTTGTATTAATACACATTATCAAATGAAATAAAACAAATGTTGCATTTCAATAATTTCTATTATTTTATTTAACTTTAAGTTGTGACAAAGTTTTACTCCAGCATTCCATAAACAGAGAACAGTGGTGCCGCACTCTGAGAACGATTTTGACCAATGAATTCAGCAATGTCAAAGCAACCATCTTTTTCCAGAGTCCAAAGGTGTTGTTCCTCATAGTTATGGGCAAAAAGACAATTCTCCCCACGATGACATGTATTCGGCTTCCAAAACTCATAATGTCGACAAAGCACATAGCCACCACGAAAGTCACGATGATTTATTTTACTAATTGGTTTACAACTAAGTTTCGATTTATTAATAATAAGATGTAGTTACAGTAGTAACAGTTTTAATTGTGCGACAAATGCGCAATTGCATGAAGGTACAATAACACATTTGTTTCTCCGTATCCACCAACAGCACGTCTAACTCTTTCGACCAAGTCGCGGTATTTCTTCACACCAATTTCCTGGGCACCAGTAGTTGCTTGCATGAATGCTGCCTTCTGCTTTTGACTATCTTTCTCCAGCCCTTCAATCATCAACCATAGTGAAGGGTGAGTGCACATGAACAGTGATTGTATGCCATGATGCCAGCCTTCCACTATGTTTGTGGTACGTGCTATACCATCTCCAGCTGATTCGTACTGATTCCACATCGGGATTGGAAACATGGCTGGGCCATAATTGTGGCCTCTGCCTCGGAGTCGTCGACCTCTAATGTAGGTGTGTTCGAAGTAGGATAGAAGTTCGTTCATTCTGTCATGTTCTGGCATGTCTTCAGCTAGCAAGTCGAATGATTCAGCAACATCATCAACCGGTACATGTGCGAGTGCTGATAAACATCGAACACTTCCACGTAGCACATCGTCAGTTTCGTAATCGTTCTTCATACCCAATTCATTCACCTTGCGAAGGACACTCTGGTTGAGATGAAAGTAACATCCGGTTATGGAAGCTCCGGGAAATGCATGGGAAAATGCTCCCATTGCCGCTGACTTGAAATCGGTTAAAATCGTTTTTGGTGCAGCACTTGGCATCAGATTCTTCAATTCCGTTATAAGACGGTCGTAGGTTGCTCGGGTCTTGTTCGGCAATAGACAAAATACTGCGGCAGGATTAATTCCGTTCATGAACTGGAAATGTATACTGTACATCTGGAAAAAGATGGAGGGTACCACCTTGAAAGTGCCATCAGCCAACCAGATGTCGGATCTGGCTAGACCACCAAGAAGCATTCTATCGCCCAAGATGATAAGCCGATCATCTCCCGATCCAGAATCAAATAATAGGAAATTGATAAATTTCGATGGAAAATGAAAGCTGAGATTAGTTGGTGTTGGTGGTAAGGTCTGCTGGTTATCACCGCTTGACAATACAACTTGACGATGACGACGCAGAACACGGTTGAGAGAAGTTTTCTTGGGCAAGGCCATCAACACATGTGGACCCAGATCAACCATGACCGCACCGGAAGACGAACTTGGTGTTGCTATAGTTTCTGTCATTTTCTTCTTCATGTCTGCGATAGCGGCCCGTGCAAGTGCTGTTGAGACATTACCGCTGTGGGTGTGGTCTGGTGACTGATCTCCGATCACAACGTTGTTTGCATCTGTTAGCAGTCGTGCTTTGCAGTTGAAAACCTGGTGTTTGCAACAGCGCCATTGTGTTTGTCCTTGTGCGTTCTCTCCTTTTCTCCAGTATTCGTAGTTTCGATGTATCACCGTTCGCTTTCCACGTTTCGATGTTCCAAAGTTTACCGTCGTCATAACGTATTATTTTATTGTTTCTTATTCAATGTTTTCCGTTAACTAAGAAATAAGCCTATTTATTAATTTTCTTGATATTGAAACGTTTCTGATTCGAAAAACCTGCGCACTTCACACTGAACCCATACTTTGGTGACGTCATGTTTTTTGACCTAAGAGTCATTATTTCAGTGAGTAAGATGAAATGTGTGGTGTAATGGCGAACCTTGTAAATGTTTTACAACTAAGTATTGGTTACTTCATGATTTCTGTCGTATTTACACCGGAAATACCACACGAGTTCTATTTTCTTATGAATTCTACGAGTGTGGAATCCACGAGTACAATTCATTTGAAAATAGAACGAGTTTGGTACTTAATGTACTAAAACGAAAAAATCATGAAGTAACCTATTTATACCATGACCATACCATGAAAGGTGCGTTAAAGCTTCATAATTCACTTACTAACCACAATCATAGAATACTGTCCAGGATGAATCGTCCGGGATGAATCGTCCGGGATGAATGATCCAGGATGAATCGTCCAGGATGAATCGTCCAGGATGAACAGTCCGGGGATGAATGGTCCAGGATGAATCGTCCGGGGATGAATTGTCCGGGATGAATCGTCCGGGGATGAATTGTCCGGGGATGAATCGTCCAGGATGAATCGTCCGGGGATGAATTCTCCGGGGATGAATAGTCACCAAACCGTAAAAATCGCCAACCGACAAAATTGCCCCGTCAAAAGTGGCAACGTCCGTGAACGAACGACGCTTGGGTTACATCGGATGAATAACTGTCGAAGCCTGGCATCGGGCATACTTTGGACTGCCATCATCCCTCTGTATATAAACTCGCAGACCAGTTTCGGAAAGAGCAAGACAGTGTAGAGATCGCTATTGGCCGTTACAATAATTATTCAGGGTTTAGACATCCGGAAGCTTCCAATACAAGCCGAAGTACATGTACGTTCAGTTAGACCGCCGGCTGCACACTGTCAGTGAAAATTATGGCGCTACTGCAATTCTGGAATACCTTCGCGCAGAAGGCAAATAATCTTGTATCTAGGTTCTTGCTTAAGACATCGACATTAGCTTTCTTTGTAGATGGCCGGAATTATTACCCAACTATAGCCTACTAGAAATTTTTGTTCGAGTTTAATAGAAAAACATTTAATATTCCATGCTTCTAGTCACGTTCTTTTAAATGAATAAATCTTGTTGAATACATTTTCACATTGTTTGTGTGTGTTGAAATGGACACATTAGGCTACTTGTAACATTAAAATTGTTATCCATTGTGGAACTGCTTTGTCTTTGGCGTTTTTGACGGGGCGATTTTGTCGGTTGGCGATTTTGACGGGGCTGTTTTGACGGGGCTGTTTTGACGGGGCTATTTTGATGGGGTGATGGTAAAATGAATGTTTTTCTTTGAAAATGCCTGTTGCCACGTGTATGCGACTGTTGGCTTTTGCTTAGTACTGTTACTGCGTTGGCTGCACTGCAAATCCTCAGAACGCCGGACGCGTGCGCTCATCTAAAGCGTTCTATAAATTAACACGGGTGTACACTGTACAGAAATATTAACACGTGTGACAATATGTGTGTTCAAGTTACGGACAACAGACTGTGGCATGCATGTACGTCAAAGATGTTGAAACTGTATATAGGCCTAAGGCAAAAAGTCTCCATGATACTTAAAAGTGCAAAATTCATTATGTAAATCATGTTGAAAATTTCTCGAAATCAAGTCAGGACCTGGCACGACAAAAAATCAGCATTCAACATAGGCGTAAACAGACAATGTAATGTAATGTAGGCCCCGAAATCTTCGAAAATTTCTCAGCGCCCACAAAAACCACGTCATGGAGACCAGCTTAATCACAGACGCTATATTAAATCAAGTCCGCAATAGCCAAACTCTTCTGTTCGTTTCGGTGCCAGAAAAAAAACACAAAACATCATTTATGAGTCATTTTCAATTTGCTTCAACAGTTAGTTTTGTGGATGGCTATTGAAATATAAATTAACAGTGAACGTTAAAATCATTTACGTGTCAGAGATTTACACATTACACTTGCATCTGCATTTGTATAGTTACAGTTGCATTTACTATAAAAGCCGAATGATTTTCAACCACAAGGAATGAGTTATCTATATTAAATAAGTTTAGTTTACATCATCATTCATTATTCAACTGCAAACATTTAACTCGGTGGTGACTGGTGAGTGTGTTGAACTGTCAACAACACGAGATGACCTGGACGTCCACATAAATTATGCCTCTTTCGATTAGCCCAAGACACTTCCTTTATTTAAATATAATAGCATAATGATTATCCGGGCAGAGTCTTAATGTTAAGTGGAGCGACGACATAGCCAGACATATATCCATGCTTACGGATTATGTAATGTAATGCACATCTCCAAAATTATGTACAACTGCACATGTACATGGACGTAACAGGCCGTCCATGATCCTGTATTTCCCTCTATGCCTGTGTTAACTGTTTGTCAGTGCGTGCAATCCCTGACTTGCATGAAAATAGGTCAGCCTTTCCTGCTGTTGGCATCCATTGCTTGTATGACTCTAGGACTACGACAGGCTGTAACCTTTCTCACAGTGTGCCTTTTGTCTTTTGTTATAGAGCTGTACACTTCTGGCCTAGGTCCATATTGTAGTGGTAACATCAGTGGCGTGAATCCTCCCAAAAAAGGCCACTCAGCCTATCATTCGCGAGATGGCGCGTTTATAAAATGAGATGTAGGGCGCCTTGCTTGGCTGTCGTATACTGTAAAATTCGACTCCTGTAATTACTTGTGATTATCCGTTTATACTGATTAGTAATCATCCTGCATTGTGTTAGTTTGAAAATAAACGAAGATTATTATTATGATACGAGTCTGGCTCTCTGGAATCAGGCCACTGTTGTCATGGATCGGCTAGCACTCAGCAACAAAGGCGAACAGCCGAGAAGACTGAATCTGATATTCTGGCTACGGTATATGCAATCCCTGAATGTGGACTGAGGGAAAATAGGTTAAGAAGCGGGCTGCACTGCTGCAGCCCTCCCTGCCGTTAGCCTCCATAGTTTTTATGACTCTAAGGCTGAATCTAATCATTCTGGCTACGGAAAGACGGCAACGGTGGGTGTTGTTTCAAACAGTGCGTCGTATTTATTTCAGTTACATTTTGATACTAGCAAAAGGTTCTTGTGTCGTTTGTCGTTCTAATTCGCTGGGTGTTAACTCTACAGTCACTTGTCGGTGAGTGTTTCATAGTCCCTTTACGTCTACGGTCTACCTGACTAAGCTGTATACAAATATGTTTCAGGATTCGGTAATGTAAACGACAGGCACTCCTTTGTTTTCTCCTTGAGCAAACGATAAGTTCATACTTCATCACCGGTAATCATGCAAAAACAGGAAATAAAAATCACCTCCTGCCATCGGTGGGTTGACGATTACGTAGTTGACAATGGCTGAACTATCAACCAAACGAGAGGGTTCAAATCTCTGTCGGGACTTTAAAATATTTCAATATTTCTCTTTCACGAGCACCCGTTAGAGAACTCATCTCTAAAATGAATACACCAATCGTAGGCCCTACACCACGGGTCAATGGAACGACGACAAATGCTGAAGCCAAGAAAATGAAATTGCTAGCATTTTATATTCACATCTCCCACTTGGGATAACATCAAAAGACTTCTTTTTCTTAAAGCGCATTAATAATTGATTTTTCGGACAGAGGCTTAGTGATAAGTGGAACGACAGAAACAGATACATCCATGCATACGAATATAGATGCACAGTTTAATTTGTATGTAATCGGCGATTTATATAATATATATAAAATTATATATATATATATATATTATATATACAAACCTTTTACGCATGTGTTTACGGTGACTGTGTGAATAGATCCTTTGTTCTACATGAAATTATTTCATTGGTCCTTTAAAATAGAAACTCAACACGTGGTTCGCTCCACCCAGGATATTACGAATCTAGGCCGATCCACCATTGGCCTACAGAGCATGAGCTGATTAATTTCCGACCTTAATCGTAAACTCGTAAAACTCGTAACTTCTACAGCGCCCACAAAAGCGAAGTCGCGGGAACCAGCTTATTCATAGTAATACTTATTACATCGTTTACTCGCAGTCCTAGTGTCAGGAATCTGCACATTGTTTCAATAGGCTATAATTATCCATAATAGCATCGGAAGCGAATAGCGGAGAAGGGCGACTATGGGATTCTGATTGTATTGTATAAATTTTAGTAGAATCGTGATAAATTATGTCATTTTTCGCTCGAAAACTTTGGTTGTTTGCGTTACAGAAACTTGTCGAGAGTCGTATGTTGCATTAAAGTCATTCTGACTAAGTTGCACATACAAATGTGCTTAAGGGTTCGGTGTCCAATGATTTCAACTGCTAAGTTAATAAGCTAAATATAATACTAGTTTTGATATCCACTGGGTATTCGATATGTTTTGTTTTCTTCAACAATCATAATTCAGCTTCAAATGTTAAAATTACCTCCTGCCATTAATGGGTTTATGGTTGCTTCGTGATCAGTGTGCTAAACTATTATCCCGAACGTCATGGTTTCTTGTCTCGACCAGAACTGAAAGATATCTCAATATTCCTGTTTATGTAGCTTCCCTCAGAGAACTCATCATGCCAAATGAAATTGCTAGCATTTTGTACTCACATCGGCCTCCAGGGATTAGCTTAAAACCTTCTTCCTTTTCTTTAATAATTATATCAACATAAAAACACACATATATACGGTACTGATCTGAGGGGAAACATAGCCAGATCCATCAATGCATAATTGCTTATGTAATTGCAATTTTGCTGATATATGCTTATATATATTATGTGTGTTATATATATTCATGATTATGCATTTATCCATTGCTTGTTGGCAGAGCATCAACACCATGTTATCACAAACTCAGTCAGTTTCCTTCTAAGCTTGTGTTTACTTTTTGTCAGTAGGCCTACGTACAACCACTGTATATATTGCTGTGAAAATAGGTCAAGCTGCAGGCTTCAGTCATTTCTGCCGTTCGCCTCTCGTGTTGAATGTTCAAATATTTTTGTCCTGATATCTCATATATTTCTGTTCCACTAGCACTTCTTAGCCAACTCATCTCTAAAATGAGTAGGCCTAGATCAACCGTAAACCACAGTCGATAGAACGACCTGGCAAACCACATATGCCGAGTCTAAGATAATGAAATTGCTTGCATTTTGTACTCTCACCTGCCTTTATGGTAAGCTTGAAACATTCTTGATTCTCTTAAAATATATAGCCTAAGCATTGTGATTATGTCGAGAGAGGCATAGTAATAAGAGAAACGACACAGCCAGATATTTCCATGCATAATCTTATATTATAAGTCTTAGTCTGTTTACGACGTCCTTCTGTATGTATGTATGTAGGCCTATGTATGTTTGGCTGATGGCTGTCCGGCTAAAGGCTCCGAAACGGAACGGTTTAGCGATTTGAAAAAAAACTACAAAACATTATTACGCAACGTCTAGGTCAACGCGACTATTTTCAGCTCGCAATTTTATTTAAACGCCGATATATGGACATTTATTTGAAATTTCCAACTTTTTCAACGAGGCTATCTTATAATTATTATTATTTGTTCACGTCACGCAGCAATCTTACGTCACGCGGAGCATCTAGGTCAACGCTCTGATTCGCAACCAATCACGATGACCGTTGATTTCAAATTAGAAGTTCACGTCCAAGGCAGAATTTCAATGCAAAACTTTAGGGATACGAAATTTTTAACGAACGTTTTCATTTGAATTTCTATAGATCTCAAACCAACTTTATTTCAACTCAAAATTTACTTTAAATTCCGATATTTGGACATTTTAAGTTTCGATGTGGTCATAGTTTCAATGCCAATGAATTCTAGCAAATGCAGGAGTATATATTACATAGAGTTGAATTTAAACAATTTCAAGCCAGCGCGTAAATTCGCCAGAGGGACACACGAAAAATTTGCACATCGTTAAATTCAAATTCACGGGCGCTGACGAAGATGTCGTTAAATTCAAATACACGGGCGCTGAGGAAAATCCGGGCAAACGCCCGGTAAAAACTGCTAGTGATGTATAATTATGCGTGTTTCTGGCCATTTATGAACATATATTACACTCTATGCCTGTGTTTACTGTTGCCAATACGTATAACCACTGGTTTATAGAATACCGTGGTTAACGAGAATGTAGCTCAAGCAACAGACTTCAGTAATTTCTGCCGTTCACCTCCCGTGCTGTTATGTAGGCTTATGTATAGGACGGAAAGCTGCAGACCTTTGCTATAGGCCTACGGTCAGTCTTTTTACAGGACTTACTTGTGTTGTCTAGATCTAGTTATACTACCGGTGTCACAAAATGGAGTATCCCCCATACACGAGTATCCCCTTAGCGAAATGGAGTATTCAGTTTAATTTGCATTTTTGGCGGTTTCTAAGTGTATTCAGTCATACTGTTTGGATTTATTGTACACAACATTTTTAAATTGCGTATCTTTAGTTTGTACGTCGACCTGAAATCAATTTACTTCGTTTTGGGTGATTTTGACTGGATTTTCGCCGAGGCTATCGTGATGCGTATACCGATGGGGGATAGAATGGTTTATCCCCCGGATACTCTAAACCGGTTTATTCCATCCGGGGGATAAATTCATACATCCCCGAATAGTCCTAGGACGGATACTCTGTTTCGTGACACCGGCTCATTGGCTTATCGCCAATAAACATGCGTAGGCCTAATTGCATATTCTTGGTCGCTGGATTCTGCGCGTTGTATTGGAGGATCGGCATAGAATTCATACGGTAATCAGCGCCCCAAAACGAAGTAAGTAAGTAAGTAAATAAGTATATTCTTTATTTATCCAACTGCAAAACCGCACTTTAGTTTACATGAAATTAAACATTTTATAAAGCATTCTTACTAAGAACTTTTTCTGATTAAATTGTCAGCCCGTGGGACAATTTGGTCATGCGGTCTGGGTCGCAGGGAATAGGGAAGTGTCTTTACAGAGTGTCTTTATTGTAGCAATGTAGCAGGTACCAGCCTATTCACAGGCGCACAATCAAAGCAAAATCTATCTGCATGTAGTGTCAAAATCGGTTCCAGTTCAAGATCCAAATGGATATTAAATAAGCCAGCTATACGGTGAATGGTTTTAGAATTGAGGCGGTCAGAGAGGTAGGTAAAGGGAAGTGGAGGATCCAGGATAGGATCTGTGAAAGGGCAATGTGTTACGACGCCATATAAATTGTTGTCATTATTGTTGTAATTTCAGTTTTTAGTGAAGTGAGAAGTTTGTCAGTACGTACAATGGATCAGATTTTTTCGTAATTCTTGCGTTTATTTATTCCACAGAGGCGGAACAGCTATAATTACTATAGAGTGATTTGCTAATTTCAGTGATGAGGTTATGGTATAGGGCGATAGAGTTTTAGAATGGGCGAGGAGCAATGGAGGCGAAGACGTAGATTAGTTTCTGAGTCTATTGCACACGATGTAAAGCCTAATATGGGTATATTTCACAACAGGAGGCAAATTGGATAAATTTCAGTCTTCTCCTTTGGACGGCTTACACAAAGAGTAAAATTATCATTTATAATTTTGAAATACATTATAGGGCATGAATTAGTTATAAAAAATTATTTCTATTATATTATTTAGATGATTAGTATGAGAAAAAAATTATAAAGTCCAATTTTAACCCGAAATTGCATTGTCCTTTCTAATGGTGAGTCAATTCAACGTTACATTAGGGTAACAGCTGAAACGCTTAACTGATGTTTTATAATTTTTAGATCATTAACTTACATAATTATATCTATTGCTCTATATGGTTTTATAAACTAATTAGCAAACTAAATAATTAAAAAATAAATAAAACCCTCTGTCTTCAAATATTGGTTACAACACCGCTACGAATGGGTTTCTGCCATCTGGGAAATAAATTGAAAACTCTCGGTTTTTGAATTGGCATCTTCGATAGCAGGGAACCAGTCTGCATTGATTTTACCAACAAGAAATCAATATGGATGTTTGCTTCTATTGACAATTTTCGGAAATTTATCCGGTAATGTAATAGTATAAAAAAGATTTACAACTCCGTACGTGACGGTAATTATTTCACTTTGCGTAATATATATTTTTTTCTTTCAAAACTAATATTAAAATTGACAGCCTCGCCACTATGAACTAACTATTTTTTGTATCTTAACTCGTCCGGTAAGCATGGAGACCTGATTATGAATATTTTACAACTCCGTTACTACAGCTCCGTTACATTATTTTCTATTAAAATGAATTTATTTTATGGTACATGTAGAAAATTTGTCTTAAAAATAGCTTAGGTTGCTGTGTAAAAATTTTACGCACACTTAATACTAATTAATCACTAATTATAAACAGTGGCAGTATATTGTATTGTGTATTTATTAAGTAACCGAGTTGTAAATATTTAGGAATCAAAGTTGTATGTGTTTCACATAGTAAAAAAAACTAAACTAAAAATTAGTACAAATCTGTCAAATTTGAACTCTGCGGGGGCCCGTGGCGCATTAGATAACATCTGACACAGAGACCGAGAGGTACCGAGTTCGAGCCTCCGTTGGGCGGATATGCTTTGTAGGCTGCTATTAGCGCCGTTGTATTGCAAGCTGTCTGTTCTGTTAGTAGTTAAGATTTAAATTGCATAACATGTAGGCCTAAATGTAAAGCGCAGTGCGTTTGTCAGGCGCTTATTAAAGAAAAAAATATTATTATTATTATTATTATTATTATTATTATTATTATTATTATTATTATTATTATTATTATTATTATTATTAAATTATGCTTCAGGGCTGCTAGTAAAATATTTGTGTAAGACATTTTTTTTAAATTTTGCATGACTTTCTTTTTCTGTAATTCTATTTCTGAATTTGACGCCTGTTGTGAAATATACCCACATATAGCGATCGCGTGGCCTATACCTGTTCATTTTTTAATGAATTGATCAGGTGAGATCCTTCACCACGCAGCCCTTTGAACCGACGCCACGCCATTTAAGTTGTTTGTCGATTAAATGTCTGTGTCTTTAACTTTGTCAGAACTTCCCTATAGGTGCAACACTGTAACAGGTTAGCTGTACATGTATAGGCCCTAATAATTATATGAACATGTTTAATAGGTGGAGTGAAAAAAGCGAAAATTAGAAATTCAAAAAGTAATGGCAACCAAAAGTTGCCTAATGGTATGGGGTCAAAAACTTTCGAAAAATATTAAAAAATATTAATGTCTTCCGCCCCCACCAGAGGGCCAAAGTTACGAAAAATAGCATTTTTTCGAGAAAATTGCAGGTTTTCTTGTAAAATATTTTAATTGAAAACTAATTAAATGTCATTCAATGTACTTTTGGATAGAGCTCTTAATACTGAATGAAAGGATGTATTAATTTTCAGAATATGCCCATATTTGTAGAAGCTATTAACTTTTTACCATTTCCGCTGATTCGCGACATGTCGCTAAGTCTGAAAACTGGTAAACACTATTAACTCTTTTATCCTTCGAGATATTTCAACACGTAGTACGTCATTCGATTCAGCTCTGAACCGCCTTTCTAACGGTGCAATGTGATGTGGGATTGTTTAGCAGTGCACATTTGTTTAAACAATTTTACAGTTCTTTGTGCAATTTTCATTGATTCTGTTGTCATTTCAACCTAATGAGCACTTTGTCCGATGAATTGAGAGCTAAGAACAATCCATCTTGATTGTGAATAATTGCGAAGGCTTCTCGTTCTAAAGCATTGTTTTCTAAGTTCGGGCACAGACAGGAACTACGGCAGACTGTTCTACTCTCATTATGAGAAATGTGTCTCTATTGATCTGGTCCACT